>SOYY01000276.1:0-25000 GCA_008369825.1 Triplophysa tibetana | reverse complement strand
TTTATGGCGGATAGATCAGTTGTCCACTGTATCCAGAGTTTGTTAAATTCACTCTGTATTAGATCATCAGTTGGAGTTTGATTTCTGAGTTCAGATGCTGCAGCCATGCTCTTCAGAAACAAATCTTTCTCGTTCTGTTTCATTCTTGCTGTCGAGCTCTAGTTTGAGTTTCTTTTGCTTAATTTCCTTAAGACCTTTGTCGTATGTATGTTTCATTGGTGAGTTCTTCCATCAATCTTTCCAGTCTCGAATCAATTAAAACTCTCCACTGAGAGAGAATATCAGAATGTTTATGTGTGATGAAATATTCTCCACATTCATTTTGATGGTATTATGAGTGTCTGTAAAGATCCCTTTAAGCTCTGATTCACTGATACTCAACTCACCACTTTTAATTCTGGAGTTCAAGGTCTTTTGTGTCTCTAAAGCTTTTTTCCTCAACTGCCAAGACCAACTCTGGTATTCTTTCTCTAGATCACTGTACACACCCATATCCAAAGAGTTACGGAAGTTAAAGACAAAGTTCTCATTTAACAGTGCGTCCCATATGTCTTTGACTCGATCACTTAGCTCAGACAGACTGAGAGGTTTGTAGTTCGGCTGCCAGTCTGAAATGGAGAGTACCCGCTTTTCAGTTCCTGCACATTCTGACTGTATGAAGGGTTGGGTGGAGCCATGGGTGGATCTCCCTCCAATAGACTCTTGAAGTAAAACACATCCCTGTTAACATCAAAGTTTATGATGTCATTGAAGCCTGACACCACCTGTTTCTTCTTCTGCAGCAGCCCTGGAAATCTCATCGAGTTTGTCTATCAGTTGCTTTCGTCCTACTTGGTTATTTTCCCTAGCTCCCATGTCTGACACATTTTGGTGAACAAATATACAATTTGGTTTTATGTTGACGAGTTTCATCCTCAACAATGCCTGAAAACAAACCTGTAGAATATTTTGTATTTCACACAGATTTTCTCCCATGACATTTATCAGTGCAATGTCACTGATTCCTATAATGAGGGTTGCCAGTTCATTGTCATTTTGACAACGGTATCAGGATCGGTTTCTGTTGAGCGCAGTCCCTCTGTGTCCATTACTAATATGTAATCATACACCTGGTTTCTCATTTGTTCCTCGACTGGAAGTAAATAAATGAATGCTCCTCTTGTACAGGGCCTGAACTTACATCAAAATTAAGGCCAAACATTTGTTGAGAAGAGTAGACTTCCCCGAACTTTGAAGTCCAACAACAGAAAGAACTAACACTCTTTTGTACCCAATTTTGTCATTAAGTTTTTTTATGAAAGCTCTGACCCACTGAATTGGCACATAGTTTGTATCACCAACCATTAGTTTCCAGTGGGTGTCCAGACAGCATCCAGTCGACAGCTAATTCAGGTAGATGATCAAGTTCAATCCATGGATGGTCTTGCTAAAGGAATGATGGGATTCATATAACTGACCTATCTCACGAAACACATGTTGGATGCCAAATGTGGACTGCTTTATTCTGTCAGATATCTTACCAGATTCGTCTTGAGGTTACCTTTCTCTTCTTCTGAAGAATCTCTGCATTTTAGCCATGCTGTGTTGTACTGTTTTTAAGATCAACAAGGTTGCATGTGGTGGCATTCTCAGGCATCTCCTGAACCAGTTGAAAAAGTATAATCTTTCCTTTTCCTCTGCCTTGACAGCATATTGCAGAAAATCTTCCATGAAGATGTTAGGAGAAGCTTTTTTCTGCTGATCTTTTCTAATCTTCTGTTGTCCTGTGTTATTTCAGCACGGTGTTGCTCAATGCTCTTTTGTATTTTGTACTGCGGGCGGTGAAACTCTTTGTCTTTCTTGCACCAATCCTTCCACATCTGACCTTGCAATGGCAAATGTTCATTTTTTGGTAGCATTTTTCCTTCATTGCCATATAATATGTTCATGAGCATTTCTGCTTTGTTTCTTCCTCGTTTTTCAGTCTCTGTTCCAAAATGAATCCTTGCTGTTTTGCTTAACAAAATGATCCTTCAGTTTTTGCTTCCTGTTTTCTTGTGAGAGATATTGATTACACTTAAAGATGATTTCCTTTGTTAGTTCAGCTTCATTTCTGTTTTTAGCAGCGATTTTTTGAGGATCCCTTTTGTTTATCTTCTCCATTCCAGAGAACAAAGCAATAATAGGAGTTTCACATTTCAGAGAAAACCATCAAGGTGCTTTCACAGAAGCACAGTTGAGATTTTCAGGTAACAGTAAGCACAATCACTGAACTCAGTCCCTTAAGGAACTCTACCTGTTGGGGATTGTCGCAGGCATCACCATGAAGGTTGATAAAAGCCACACAGTTTTTAAATATGTCATTACTTTCCCTTCTGGCAAGTACCATGAAATCTCTGTTACTCCATCCAGCAAAAGCCGTGTTGTTGTGCTTCCTTTACAGTGGCGACTGAAGAAAGTTGCGTGCCTGTTCTTGTTGATGATGTCATTCATAATGTTTGATTTTGAAATTCTGGAACTTCCGAGTCTCATGAAAGACACCACTGGAAGAGACATGTCCATATGGAGCTTGTTACTGCAGATCTGTCTGTGGATTGCCATGTAAGTGCACTCATTTGGAGTGGCCAGACAGGCATTTCTATTCCTTGATTGCATAGCTGTGGCACCAGCAAAGGTAATGCAAAGTGACATTTGTATAATTGTGTAAAAACAATTTGTCGTACAAAATCATTGGAACAATAAAAAACTGCCATGCAAATGTCCATGGGATGGATATCAGTCTCTTGTTTAATATCAGAGACAGCACTATCATCCTGAAAATTGATAAAGCTTTCCAAGGTGTTGGACTGTGCCTCAAAGGAAGATTTAACTCTGGTTCTATGCACAGGAAACTGACATTTACATCAAGTGTTAAGAGTTTGTAGATGAAGTGAAACCACAGCTCGTTGTCCTTTCCAACTTGAGTGTTGCACATTGATGCATTAATGTTTATATTATTAATATCTGCATTTGAAATTTTGGCTGGATAGTATTCAAGCAAGTCCAGTTTTTTAAACATCTCAGCATATGGGCTTGCAAGCCCAATATTATGTTTGAAAAATAACTCTGCACTTTTACTTTCAATTCCATGCTGTACTTCTGAGCTGTCTGTAGTTTCTTTGTTTTCTGAAAATGATTTCCCATCCGTAGATTGGGAGCTGTCTTCTAATTTTGAAGGTTCAGCAATCATCAACCTCAGTGTCTGCTCAAAGTCCTCCATGTTTACGTGACATGAGATATCATCAATTGCTTTTCCCAGATTAGGAAATATATTTGTTTTCATGGTATGTTTGAACGCATCAAGTAATTTCTGTTTCTCATGAATGGAGATGAAATGACTCTTATAGGTTGCAGTCAAGGCTGTCAAAAGACTGAAGGCTTGAGCCTTTAAGGTACTCTGTTTTCTAAAGCCCATATACTTTCTGTGTGTATCCGAGAGCTCATTTTTTAAGAATTCAATTTCCTGTGGACCCAAAATAGGATGAAACGTGTCCTCTGTGTATCCTACAAGTTTTGCGAGCGTCTTCACAAGGAAAACTAAGTCAGTATTATCCCTCCCTTTCATGGTATCAATCCATGAATTTATTGCATGGGTAACTTCACATGTGATGTTTTTTGTGTTATTCTTTTCTTTCTCAGGGATTTGCTGAAAATCTTCAAAAGATTTTTCAAGAACTTTCTGCAGATCAGAAAACTGATGGATGGAGCAAAACATGTCATTTTCATTTTGATTTTTCTCTGGTTTCCCTCTCATCCATTGTAAAATATGTGCTCTATTTGGAAATGTTTTGACTTCATGACAGTGTGTGTCCATCACCAAACTTGTCATACATTTTAAATTGTCATCATCATATTGCGTAATGTCTGTTAAGAACTTCTGAAGTGCCTCGTTTGAGAGGAAAACATCAATCCACTGTGTGAATGAAGTTGTGGTTTCCTTAATTTGGGTTTTCATTTTGAGCAAATCTCTGAGATGGTTTTCTGCATCTGAAACAGACCATTCGTGCACCGACCTCATCATTTCTTTAGCTTCATCCAGGTTTTTAATACGGTAACGTCATCTGTGGATTCTACACGTTGATGTGTGATTTTTTCATAAGCTCTCATGAGAAATGTGCACAATCTGAAGGGATCTTGAAATTCATCCTTATGCTGAGTCCTGATGATATGCCAGACTGGAGTCAAAGTGGATCCTCTGTCTATGACAGCCCAGGTTTTGTTGCTTTCTGCAAGACTGCTTTTCCACAGTGTGTGATCATCTGTTGCAGATGGACCTCCAAATTATTAATATAAGAAATGCACCACAGTATTGAGTTCATCGCTTATTGTTTTGTGAGAGGCTCCTTTTTCTTTGGAGACACTTAGGTGATGTGAACCTAAAAACATTTTTGGTGCCACACTGCAATTCATGTCCAAAACATTATTGACCATAGTTTTCACCTTTTTTTGGTTCTGCTCTGAGAATCCCTGAGGTGTGCCTTCCACCAAAATGTTCCACCAAAGTGAATTGGTCCTTGAGATGCATGAGAACCAAATTTTGAAAGAATTCTCTGCATGTTGAAGGAGTCTTGGGTGTTTTCATCTCCATTGATCGCATGCAACAATTCATTTATTTCCATAAGCTCTTTTTTTGCAGAATCGGATAAAATAAGTTGGTCAATGAAAGTTGAAGCCAGTGGTATGTAATGACATAGTGTCACTGCTTCATAAGCTTTCTCACACTGGTCTTCCAAGATGCAGTTGTGGGAGGAAACAGATGCATTTTGCAGGCCACACTTTGCTTGCATAGCTGGAAATCCAAGGTCATGTTCTGCACTGTAGCTAAAGCCCAGTTTCTCAACAGATCCAAAAACTCTCTGTGAGATTTGTAGCAAGAAAACTCATTTTCCTGTAGTGAGAGTTGTGTCTTGGTCCAGCAAGTTTGCAGGCATCGACTTTGATCAGTTGTCTGTCTTAAACAGATCTTCCACTTGGTCAGTTTTGAAAATTCCTTGAAGAGCAAGACCACCAGAAGACGTTTTTAAAATCTCTTCATCAGAAATGGACATGGCAGGTGAACATTTAGATTCAATCCCTGTAAAGGGTTTTTTCATCAAACCTTCAACACAATCCTTAAGGGTTCTTTCATTTTTCAGGTATGTTTCTTTTGGCTCCTAGAAATGTGTTTTAAATTTTGCCTCAAGTTCTTTTGCCTTCGCTGTGTTTTTGGTCGCATGATGTTCACATGCATGAGTAAGCAAAAACATCTTCCTGTTTTTTAGTTGGTTTTCCTTCTGTTTTGTCTGATCATCAGATTTTGATGATTCTGAAAGATCTGACATTTCCATGTCAGAATTGGGCATTCCCTAAAATTAAGACTTGCATTTAAATATTTATTTAGACCCACTTAGATCTGATGAAACTAAAAACATTTTAATTAATTTTTTGTATTAGATTTTAACAAAGATTTTAAGCAGTGTCGCATACACTTTAACTGTGTTGGTCTTACACAATCTGTACACATTACAACGATGTTGTATATGTTAACATTAAATATAACACAATTAACAAAATGAGAATAGTTCTTAACATAAGTTGATCAATCAACAATGATCAAAAAAGTATAAGATTTATTAATCATGGTTAATGTTACATTAAACATAAAATAATAGCTTAAATGATATAGATAATATGGATAGATTTTTAGAGTAACATTTACCCATTTATTCAGATACAGTAGGATCAAGCTGACCCATGTACTTTGCTTTTCTCCATAATTTAGGCAAGTGTGAACTATAAAGCATTGTACTGTTGCTAAAAAAGTAAAAGCAAAACTGATCCCAGCATTAACCAAAGGACTATGCCTTATACTAATCTCACAGAAGCTTTCACATGTGAAACACATGTTTTGGAAAATTTCTATGTGATAACAGTAGGCCTACAACTAACCAATATGGTATCTGTTACCTCTCGATCATGATTGTTTAGCTGCATTTATTTTCTTCTCACTATTCACCATTGTCCTGTAAAACATGAACATCATACAAGACATCAGCTTGTCTATCAAAACAGTACTTTAGATTTGTAGAGTTTAATAATTGTAAAACTATTTAGGAAGCAAGAAGATACACAGAAGTAAGATTAATTTGTCAATAATAAACATGTATCATATTTAAATTTGTATACTTGAGTATTATTATGTGGTATTAAACTGTAGTGTCGGACATTTACTACAAACAAATGTTTACATCTCACGCCAGGGACCACTCATCCTTCCACCAAAGACAACACATGAGTTCTAGTTAAACTTCCTGTTTGTTAGTATTTAGGCCCTGCTCTCAATGTGTCTGTGCGTATTACCATTTTACCATTTTACTAAGCTGTTGTTTTCATAGTCTCTTTTTATGTGCATTGACCTTATGAACTGTACTTTTAATCTTTACTAGACTACACTTAACTTATTAATCCCAAAGGGAAATTCACGTCACAGCATACTCACCACACAGAAATAAATCAGATAAAAATAATAAATGAAAATACTACAAACCAAAGAAAAACTATATTTCATGCAGCATCCTTTAGTCTCAGGCTTCAAGTACACATTCCTCATATTATCCCATCATAATCGGATTCTACAAACAATTTTCTGCTATAGCACATGCTAACAATATCAACGTAGGAAAAACCTTAATCCGCCCTACAGCAGACTACAGCATTCTCGGCCTAACTTTATCACGATTTTCCCTCCCAAGAATCTTTGAAAAAAACGTGTCCAGGAACAAGATCCGGTCCGATGTACTGTTCAGATTATCATGTTATGTTAGGCCTTCACAGGGAAAAAAAAATGGAGTGCCTTGTAAACCTGAAATGATCCTGCAGTCTGAGGCCGGCTTTAGTTAAATTCATTATTAATTCAATTTATTTGGAGCGATTTTTTGCTTACCTTTGTTTGTAAACTTAAATTTCAGATATTTATGTGTACTCTTACTCTACATTGGTTGTAAGTCTATCGGTAGTAATTGTAATTGTTCTAATTGTTCTAAAACCGCCCCGTGGAATCCTAAGAGTCATCTACACGTTTTAAATGATAGGGTGAATAAATGATGACAATTTTTTTTGGAAGAAGTTATCCTAATGAGTCCTGTTTAAAAGTCCGGTATGTGAAATGTAGTGGCATCTAGTGGTGAGGTTGCGAATTGCAACCCCGTCTCAGTCCACAGCTTACCACTCCCTCTCGAAGCACTATGCCACCTTACACAGAGCAAAGTTGTTTTCGCTTCTTTGCCGATAAGAGATAAGAGATAACGTATATAATTGTAATAGCTCAATGTAAGATAATAAAGGAAAGTTCATTATGTAAGGTCTTTATACACCTCTGAAGACATAGTATGTATATTATATTGTATTTCTGTCAATTGATCCTCATTAATATCACACATTGCACCTTTACATTCTTGTGCTATCTGGTTTTATTGAAAAAATAAGTGTCACGGTTTGATTCTAAGGTGCATGGTGTGAATCAAACCCTTTCCTCTTTCTTCAGATACCCAGCCTCAGTCACAGCGTCGTCTCTCAGACGAGTTTTCGGGCCGAGTACAAATCCACCGCCGGTCCCACCGTCTTCCAGAAGCCTGTTAAGTTCCAGGTGGACATCACCTACACGGAGAGCACAGCGGCCACAAAGGAGAACGGCATTTATTCAGTCACCTTCACTTTGCTCTCAGGTAAACGCAAGCCCTGTTGTTACATCACTGTATTTTAAGAGCCAGTCAACAAAGCCCATCGATCACGTACATAATATGTAATGAATTAAAAAGAATGCAAAGAGGCGGAAGCGGAAGGTAGTTTTTATGTAAGAAAGCGGTCACTTTGCTCTACATGAAGCTGTTCTTCTCTCTGTTCTCTAGGGAACAATCCTCAAAAACATTCTCAGACGTTCTCAGACAACCCACTCGCTCCCAAGATATTTGTTTTAGCCAAATAGTCTCTTAAACACACTGATTATCCCATCAGTAAAATACCCAACAACAACGTGAGATAAATAGAACATCTTAAAGACATTATGAAGTCGGCTAATGCATCATTTTGCCTTATTTTCTCCCATTTATATCCATTACGCCTCTCAACAGCAGCTCTTATCCACTTAATCTGGACTTTAACGTAATGTAAAGGGTGTTAAATGATGTCGGCGTCCATCACGTTGAGATAAAAACGACTTGTGAATTCATGACAGATTCTTAAAATGACTCGAGCTACCACAAGTTTGTATTTGCAGATGCATTTTTCCAATCCGTCCTACAAAACAGAGCGGTCAAGGTGCATTTTAAAAGAGTTCCTTGAAAATTGACACTTGGCATTGTTAACAACATGCTTGACCTTTGTCGTCTGTCTTTATTGGCTTTTAGCTTTTATTGATTTGGTTCTCACGCAAGATTTTTTCAGAAAACTTCTATTTTGTTGTCTAATAGTTGGCTTGTTTCAATTGATGTGATTTACTTTTTGCAATGAAACTGTTTGCAAACAGGTCTGTAACTAATGTAAATAACATTTAAATGTGAAGAAATTGTAATGTAAACAGTAAGCAAAGAAATTGTTTATGTAAGAAAACCTACTAAAATATACAATAAAAAAATGCTTAATTTAAAGACTGAAGAGTGCAGTAGAAGATTGAAATTAGGTAAAAAACATCTAAAATTAAGAAAACTTTAATAGGTTTTTTCTAATTATTGTCATATACACAGTTAAAAAAAGGAGGCGAAGAAATTTTATGTGTAAGAAAACTTACTTAAATGCACAATAAAAATATATAAAATTCAAGGCTGAGGGGTGGAATAGAAGATTGAAATAGTTAAAACAATAAAAACATCTATAATTAAGAAAACTTTAATAGTTTTTTTCTATTTATTGTGATATACACAGTTAAACAAGTAATCAAAGAAATTGTATATGTAAAAAACCTATTAAAAATACAAATTAAAACATCTAAAATTAAAGACTGAATAATGATTTGACTTATTTCTGGCAGACAGTACTTATTCTATACTTTCTATTAGGGATGGGCGATATGGCCTAAAATCCATATTGCGATATACATTGCAGCCTATTGCGATAACGATATATATTGCGATATATATATTATAATACAACCATTTCAGAACAGGTGACACAGACCCTTAGGAAAGCTAAACTGCTAAATGTATTTTTTTTTAAAGAAATAAAGAAACGTATGGCGTTTTGAGAACATTTATTGTGCAAAAGCAAAACTGTAATTATGCAACAAAATGATGCAGATGAATATAAAAGTATTTCCTTCTAAAAGGCACTATACTTAGTTTAAGTCCTTGGTTCTTAAATGCCGCCCAAGTTGCAGAGAACAGAAAACTGGTGTCTTTTTAGTTAAGGAACATACACTGTACTGAAAATACTTCCAGTATTAATTGGGGAAAGAAAATTATTTTGTGTAAATGCACAGATACTTTAAATAAAAACATATTTCAAACCTGCAGCCGAGGTAACGCATTTGGTTTTAAACATTTTGTTCTCCTAATGAAATTAAAACTGGTGTCTTGTTAATAAAGGAACAGACACTGTGAATTAGGGATATCCTTCCAGTATTAGGCATGGCTATTTTAAATAAATAAAATTTTTGCCTGGCAATGCTGGTATTCAACGACATGTTTAGTTTTGAGGTGGTAGAACCATGGGCGTAAATCTCATTTAACAGTAGGGGGGCACAATACATACAACATTTCTCAAGAGCAATTTTTGAAGGCGACACAAATAATACAGTCAAAATAGTACTTACTACGACAATATGCATTAGATTTATAGGTTTATCATGCAGACTTACAGTCATATTATAACTGAATTGAACTGTCACAAACTGTAATACAAGTGAACAAATAAGCTTTTTTCCATTTATATATTTTTTGTCTTTGTTGTGAAGACGGGAAACAAATATAAAAACACTGTTGGGTTCCAAGGTTAAACATCTTCATGTTTTGTTGTGTTTCATGTGTTGGTGTTCGAGCACGTGGAGTTCGTGTCTTGGCGCCACGTGTTCGCTGTCTGCGTCTGATTATTGTCACCTGCCCCTCTCATTATCCCCTCATTTACTTCACTACCCTCACCTGGTTTCTATCTCACCTACCCTGTTATAAACACCATAACTACTCATTGTCCCTCGTGCGATCGTTGACTTAGGTCACAGTACCGTCCGGCTTATACCAGATCCTGTCTTGTCCAGTGGATTAATCCTGTTGTACCTCTCAAGTCTGTTCATAGTCTCGTGTTGATATTGACTGTCCTGTTGTGTGTGGGTCCTGGGATTCCCTTTGTTTTTCCCTCTAGACATTTATAGTCTCTCACCATCATCGACCAGTCTCCTCACGCCACCTGCAGACGGGTTCCACGCTTCCTCCACGTGGTTGACGTTGCCGTACACTGGGATCTTTCCCAGTTGGCCTCGCAGTCAACCAGCTCAAGCGGAACTTCCACAAGCTTCACTATTCCACCTGTCTATTTTGTCTCTACCTCAAATAAACTATTATTTACCGCAATTGATTCCTCGTCTTCTGACCAACCCTGACAAACACACTACCCATGATACTACATGTTGACAATGAGTCACTTTTTAAACACTATTAAAATAAATATTATATAACCAAATAAAAAGTCAGTAACAGTAAAAGATGCTTAATATCTGTGTTATACTCGTTATGAATCGCCCGAGTTTCATTAAAGGGAATGTTTAACTTATCCGCCACGCACATAGGCTACTGCACAAAATAGATGCTGTAAAAACGCCATTCTCCAACTGAATGAAAGCTCTGCACCTCTTGTGAACGCTAAATATAGTGACAACAATGTTCACATCATGCCAGGTCCCCTAAAATAAAACAATGCATGGGAACGGCTTCGGCGTGTAAAATTGCAGTTTGTGACGTTCTATGTAACAAGCTATCCTTAACTAGCTAACGTTTACTAGCTAAGTAACGTTTTAATCGCTAACATAGCTGTTTCATGGAAAATACATCTGTAATCAGCATTTTTTGCAACAACTAATTTATTAATGAATCAGCCTCAACTACATTAAAGAAAATCCCTTCATTTAAAGTGAGTAAAATAGCTTCTTACTGGAGTTCAAGAGCCACTGATGGACTGAGCCGCATAACTACACATTCAATGCTGCCGGCTGCAGCTCGTGGCTCTAAATTTCGTGTGTAGATTCCGTCATCAACATGCATTATCGCGATAGTGCAATAGAATTAAAATCTCTATCGTAGGCCAATTTTGTATCGTTTATATCGCATATCGTTTATATCGCCCATCCCTACTTTCTATCATGATACAAGTTATCTATTTCTTTTTAGAACTTTCATACTGAATGTCATATACAGCAAATGATGACGCTGTCTGCATGTCATGTTTCATCTCAGGTCCAAGCCGGCGATTTAAGCGGGTGGTGGAGACTATTCAGTCGCAGTTGTTAAGCACAAATGATCAGCCGGGTGTCCAACAGCTGTCAGGTGAGTACTGCCACCCTAATCCCCCCTGAACCCACCCTAACCCCCTGAACCCACCCTGACCCCCCATCCCCTTCATGTGCCTGTTTACACCCCATTTCCATAACGCATGACCCCCTGCATCACATCACTACACGACATCACAATTTTCTCCACAATTCCACACAATCCCGCCCTGAATCAAACTCACACTGACTCAAACCTCCGAAGAGATTCACACAGATTCTCTTCAGCCGCTCCTCTGCTCCCATTCCTGAAATGACACTAGCAATGAAACTTGTCCCAATGTTGTTGTTTTAGCTTCAACTTTATTTTTGTTGATCGATGAATCTGAGCAGGGGCCCGTTCTTCGTACGTCGCTAACTCGGTTAGCTGGATTTGATTGTTGACGATTTGGCATGATCTTGGATTGTTTGGTTCTTCGAAGCTCATCCTGGACTTGCTGTCATAGCAACAGGTCCGTAAGCTTGAACCTGCTCGCGAGCAGGCTTACTTCATGTAAACAGGATTAGATTGCGGCTTTATAAGAGGAGGAGATAGGTAAGTCTTTCGCAGACATGTCTTGTCCATTTTTACGTCAGGAATCAGTTGCTGAAGGTTCCAGAATAATTCGAAGAGCTTTTCGAATTAATCGCGTTTTGCGAGATCGACAGGATCCTTTAGCGCAGCGCGATAATCTACTGATTGAGAGATATCGTTTTTCTCGGGAGGGTGTAATCTACATTATCAACTTGTTGGAGCCACACGTTAAATGTTCGACTCGTCGGAGTCCGACTTTAACAACAGCACAGACTGTGTGCATTGGCCTGAGATTCTTTGCGAGTGGGACTTTCCTTTACACTATTGGAGATGCAGAAAACGTGGGTAAAAGTGCTGTATGTCGTGCCACTCACTGGCAAAGTTTATCTGTCACTCAAACAGTTTTTAGGGGGCTTTGTGGTATTTCCAAGCCACTTAAGACCACAGGCTGTGAAGCAGATTTTTTTGCCATTCCAGGTACATTATAATTGTTAATGAAGATCATGGAATCATGAACATGCCAAAAAGTAGCCTAGGACTTACAGTATTTGTTCCTCAGGCTTCCCTAACGTTATTGGTGCCATAGACTGCACACAGGCCCCCATCAAGGCCCCACCTGGCCCAAATGAAGGGGATTTTTTGAACCGAAAGGGATTTCACAGTGTAAATGTGCAAGTAAATTACTATAACAATTATTCATATTCCAGATAAGCTATAAATAAATAAAAGTAATGTAATCAAAAAGTATGCAGTTGACTGATTACAAATATTTTAGATGGTGTCTGACTCCATGTTCCACATCACAAATGTGGAAGCCACATGGCCTGGTTTTGTGCATGACTCCAGGATTTTCAGAGAGTCACATTTATGCACATTATTTGAACGTGGTAAGGAAAAATTATTTAAAACTCACTGTATTACACCATTTTATTCTGAGCCTAACAAAACTGCATTGTTCCAGGTGCTTACGATTGGATCCTGTTTGGCGACAGGGGCTATGCCTGCAGGCAGTACTTCATGACGCCATTTCCCGACCCAAACCCTGGACCACAAACCCGTTACAATGCAAGGACAAGGCCACGCATTGAAATGACCTTTGACCAACTAAAGGGAAGATTTCAGTGTCTTAAGGGTCTGAGGGTTGCACCTGACAGGGCCTGTGACATTATTGTTGCATGTGCCATCTTCCACAATATTGCCACCATCAGAAAGGAGAGGACCCCTGTGGTGGAGGTGCAGCCTGATGATGACCTCCAGGCAGTGCACTTGGACCAACCTAATGGCAGAGCTGCACTGGACAGAATTGTGGAACACCATTTTATGAATTCTTTTTTTACACATAAACCTTCATTAAATGAATAATAGAAGACAAGACAACATGCTTAGTGAATGGAGTTTTATTTCAATTATTGTTTCTCAAGAAAAGCCAGTGATGGTCATCTTTTGCCTGCAATAAGATATATAGTTATCCAAGGGCAGCAGTTGTGCTCTTTGTGAAAAATAGTGTTTTAGCACTTACTCTGAAGTTCCTTTTGAAGCAACTCAATCTCTAGTGCCAGTTTTTTTCTTCTTTAGGGTGTCAAGTTCAATTTCTCCCCTTAATTTTAGTTTTTTTAAGAGCAAAATACTCAATTTTATGTTGAAGATTCCGTTTATATAGGGTACGGATATCCCCCTGTGCCATTAAAAAAAAATAAAAAACTCAACACAAGCCTCATGCAACAGAAAAAGGAAAAGTAGACTGTCCACCTCTGTATCACTTTGTGCTGTAGGCCTGTCTGTAGGCGTTTCCTCCTGCAACTCATATTGCAGTCAGAAATAATATGTACACACCTTTAAATTAAATAAAGTTATTTGTGCACTTACAAGTACTTCCTCCAAAGGACAGTCATCTGAGAGGGTTTCTTCAGTGTCCTGTGCTAAAGAAAAAGGGGTATTACAAAGTGTTGCACTTTCTGTCCTTTTGATGTAAAGTTAGAAATGTCCACTTACTGCACATATTTCAGACACCACTTTCCTGGGAACAGGTAAAAGTGTTGGTGTATTATGTAAAACTACACAAAAGAGGAGAACTCAATGGCATTACAGTACACTAGGAAAAAATATGATCAATAACAAATTGCAAAATATTTTACATTTTTTATGCAGTTTTCACCTACACAAGTCAAAGCAATTGACTCAATATTTATCTGTTGAAATGACTGTACAGGCCATTTGGATTATAGACATAATTTAACGCAGCAACATATTATTTACGAAAATTGAAATATATATGAAATATGAAATTATTAAAATAAGACTATATACTGTAGGCTAATAATAAGTGATATAACCATAACATGGAACACTTACGCATTTAATTTGTCTGCTACTTTTTGCCAGCCATCTCTCCTGGCTTTTATACACTTTGAAGTGTCCCCTGGCGTTTTAATTATTTTTTCAAACTCATCAAACCCTTCCAGTAATAATTCTCGTTGCTCTGCTGCGTTGAAAAACGGAGCACGCGCTTTTGCCATGGTGAGCAGCCAATAGCAGCGCTGCTGATCAATGTTTCTACTATCGATACATATCCCCTTTTAAACAAGCGCATGAACGCGCAATTATCTCAGATAACTCAATCCAGCTATACTAATCGTATCCGGCGGGTGTGTTCGAAGAACCCAATTCCGGATCATGATTAGCAGGATGATATTATCTTGGATGTGTCATTTGATCTCGGATGTAATAAGCGACTTACGAAGAACGGGCCCCTGGTAATAGAAACGTCTTTATTTGGTAGGAATAGCTGGTAGGGCCTGTTCAATTCAAATGTATAAAGTTTTCAAAATTGCTTTCAAAATTAAGAGGATTCACATCACGACTATAACAATAAAGAAACAACAAAATGACCATTGAAATAAACTGACAAACAAACTTTGACATCTATTGCGTGTTTGTAATGTACAGCTCACAAGTTTAGAATAAACGTAACAGTATTGTACGTAGTGCGTGGACGCTAAATTAGTTTTGCTATAGTTATCTTTCTAGTTCTCGCTCTTGTTGTGAACTGGCTTTTACATTTTATTGACCTTCAGTGTAGCAGGATGACGTTTTAGGAGATTTATTGTACATTTATTTAGGAAATGTATTTCTGTATTCATATTCTAGTATAAATAGTTTTTAGTATCAATAACTTGATCATGTGGTTTGTTAATCAAATCGAACAAACACAAATCTTAAGTGAAAACGCAAAGAGAACACAGTCTCTCAACCTCGTATAAGATACTGTTTGACCATGTCCCAACCATCTCTTTGATAACAGCGCCCTCTACTGCTGTGATAGATGAACAACATCATCTCATTCACAGTGGATATAACTGAAGGTTCAAGGTTTTGAATGTTAGGTAATAACATACTACATTAATGGCAATGACAAAGTTGACTGTTTCCTTCTACCAGTTTGACAAAAAGAAGCTTCTTTTAAAGCTCCATACCTGCAGAGGACAGTTTACCTGAATGAATGACTTCATAAATATAACAATTTAAATGTGTAAAGGTTAATGTTAGTCTTTGAATGATGAATTAGCTCCGTCAGTTTATGTACAATCAGATCCAAGCCTCTTAGACCACATCAAAAATAAAATGTATTTCATATTTTTATTTGAAAGCTTGAAATGTCAAGTGTCTAGCCTCAGGATTTTTTTGGGGGGAAAAAATCATATGTATTAATGTACCTATGCTAAAACCGTTAGTTTATAAAAGCATCTTTTATTAGACAAGATTTAATAATGAGAGGTGTGTTTGGTTACAAAAAGACATCACAGATCATCTCAATATAATAGAAATGTCTCTCTGTCTCTCTCTCTCTCTCTCTCTCTCTCTCTCTCCAGCCGTCTCTCTCTGTTTCTTCTTGTATGTTATTTACACACACATCACATTCACTGCGATCATTCAGTGTTGTGTGACCAACTGAGTGAACTCGACAGCACTACACATGAATGACACATACTCTGTTAAGTCACGATACTCACTCGTGCTTAAACAAACACCTCAATTACTCATTTAATACTGAAAAGTTTATGGTTTTGTGTTTGTGTGTGTGTGTGTGTGTGTGCGTCTGCGTGTGTGTGTGTGTGTGTGTGTGTGTGTGTGCGTCTGCGTGTGTGTGTGTTTGTGTGTGTGTGTGTGTGCGTCTGCGTGTGTGTGCGTGTGTGCTTGCGTGCATAGAAAAAAACATTCTGGAATTATTAATTTAATTATATTATAATAATTATATATATATATATATATACATATTTCTATTTTAATATTATATACATTACTGTTCTAAAGGCTTAAAGGCACTATACTCATTCTTTATTAATCTTTTTCCATATTTATGACTAATTTGATAGAATAACAACAGAAAAGGAGAAATGTATCCATGAATTGTGTAGCACAAATATGGTCAAAAAAAGTTCTAACTGTAATATTTTAATGTAAATAAGGAGGTTCCATCTATTCTAAGATATTTAATGACTGCTTTTCTCATTATTTAGTCTTACACTACTCATGTGTTTTAAAAATATTTATATGTTGGCCCAATTCTATTTTTTCCTATTAAACTCATTTAAAACGTTTAAGCATGCCTTCAGATCGAAAGGTCTTTATGATCATGATAAATATTTCTGTTAAATGGCCCTACACTTTTGAATGTGTATTTTATGTTTATTATCATAATAAATCTGAAAATAAGCGCACACGTTGTTATTCATTAAAGGCTTTAATAGAACTCCTCTAGGTCTTGTCTAAGATGAAAACATCTGGCTCTGCGCTTGTTCATTAAAACCTGCTCATTTACTTTATTTGGCATGATGAAGAGTGCACAGAGCGTCTCTGATGACAAAATGCACTCATCCAGTTAATAATCCTGAAAAATAAATTAACGAATCACTCGACAGTACTTATTTATAGTAGATTTAACCGGTTTAAACTATGTTTTTGTATTTCGCACATGTAAACAGACATCAAGCAGTAAAGTGTGGTAAGATTCCTGCAGCTTCTGTTAAATTTACCATTTACAACACTGACTTTGCTCGCACACAAACCCCTAAAACACATGTTCTTTAAGGCACATTCACATTAAAGTGCACCCATCCGTTTACAGAAACGGTTAACCCCAAAAATAAGAGGTTATTGCAGAACACAAGAGAAGATATTTGAAGAACGTTGGCCCCCATTGAGTTCCATTGTATTGACACAAAACCCCATTTTCGAGACATTTCTCAAAATATCTTCTTTTGTGTTTCACAGTATACAGATTTAAACAACCAGTGGGGACAGAAATAATCAACCACAACTGCTCTCAAAATTCCCGGTAGTCGTAGTTTTATCATCTTCCTTTCTTTTCCCCTCTCTATCATTTTCTCCTTGTGTAAACCATTTTTTCATTTCTCTGTTTGTTCTCTCTTTCTCTCTTTTCTCCTTTTCTTCCTCTCTGTGTACCTAGGCAGCCCATTGAGTAACTTCTTTGACGTAATTAAACAACTTTTTTCAGACGAGAAGAATGGCCAGGTGCCTCATCCACCTGGCACTCCCAACAGACACCCGCCTAACTCTCGTCGCTACGAACCCCAGCCTAGTGACTCTAAATGCCCAGCGGGCAACCCCAGGGACAATGCCAAGCTGCTGGCATCTGTCGGGACACTGGAGCAGTCCTAAAACTTTACCAGTCGAGCTTTTTCAAACACAACTACATACTCAAATACAAAACATGATATTAGAGTTGGAATTTATATTTGGATAAACTTTTGTAGGATGGAAATATTGTTTCACTGACAACACATAAACTCAGACATATTTCCCTTTCATCACCATGTTCTTGTGCCAGACCCTTCCCGGCTTCCCTGTTGTTTCTTCTTCTTCTTCTTCTTGGTGTCTTAACTATTGTCTCCCGTTTTCCTCACATTTTTGATGGCTTGTTTTCACTGCTAGGAATTATCCAGAAAACGTATTAAAACTCGCCCCCCCCCCACATTCCTGCACATCCCGTGATGAACATTTATTGACCGAGGGCACTTTTCATGAACAACTTGCAGGTTACCATGGAGACAGACGCTTCATCCTTTGTCACACTCTTCCCGACCCCGGCTCGCCTCTCAAGAAGGATTAACATTCAGACACATTTGTTCCCATTTACCGATTGTGTGCTCCCCTGCAGTCATCTCAGCAACCTAACCTGTTCACACCTACACAAACAGGGACTCTGTTCCAAAACCTAGTGAGCTGTTGGCTGAAGTACCTCATTCCAGTCAAACTCTAGGAAAACGAAAGGTATCCTTTACAGAGTAAGCAATCCCAGAATGCACTGCAGAAATTCCATAATGCAATGCAAAAAGTTCTGGTATAAATAAATCAATTAATTCTTACCAAGGGGTATAGTCTGAGAGAATATGGTTGATTATTAATTTAGATTATCTTAAACAGAACAATATTGCGGAGCCCTGCATATGCCACGCAGAAAAAAAGGATAAAATCGTGGAGCCCTGCATATGCCACAAAGACAGAAATAGACAACGGACTGAACTAGTAAATTGTGCACATGAATGAGTAAATCATAGGAACAGACTACTAAATTGTGCCCGCAAATAAGTAAATTGATGGATCTAACTAGTAAATCATGCACATGGATTAGAGAATCGACAAACTATCAAAACTTGCATACAAATGAGTAAATCGAGGGAACTAACAAGTAAATTGTGCACATGAATTAGTAAATAGTGGGACCGAAGTTATAAAACCGCGCGCACAAATTAAGAAATCGAAGGATCGAACTAGTACATTCTACGCACAAATTGATAAATCAATGGAGTAAACGAGAAAATCATTCGCACAACTGAGAAAATCTAGGGAATTCATTTTTAAATGTGCTCTTAGTTTACTTTTTCCCCTCCATGTCATGTGCAAGGCCCCGCACAGTCTCAATAAAACAAAATATCTGTGTATTTTTAGGTTGTTAGCTTAGCATTAAGCTAAAGCCAAACTCTGGAATCAATAGACTAGGTAGGCAGGTAACATCTCACTAGGTTTTGGAATAGATCAGTCTGATCGCACAGACAAACGTAAATATTTATTGAGGTTGCAAATTCGTATATTAATTTGTACAATGTTGATTTTTTGAAAAATTAAAATGATAACAAAAAGTGTGAATGAATGAAGCTGCTCCCCTAACTCCACCATCATTGGGGTGAAAGCAAGTCATACTTAAACGAATTCATACGAATTAGCCACCTCATAAAATAGTTACATATTGCCGTGAGTTTGTGTGATGAATAGACACCCTCACATTTCCAGATGTAAGCACACAACTCTTGGATGTTTGCACTCAAATTCACGAAGACCAGAGAAGAAAACAGGAAGTTTAAAGACAACTTTGAGGGTTTGTCCTGAGGGGATGTCGAACCTGCAGATTGTATTTTTTGTGTACGCTCGCTTTGACTTATGACTTTTTGTTTGATGAACTTGAATTTATTGCTGCAAAAGGACTGAACGTGACTTTCAGTGCATTGGGGAATCTGAATAGGGTGGGGTGGGGGGAAAACAATTGAATGAATTTATCTCAATGAATGAATCTCTGTTGTACAAATTGAACATAATTCTGTATAAATCTAATGTCTAGATGTGACACTAGGTTTAGTTATGTTGTAAACTGAGCTTTTAAACCTTGTGTTGTCTGTCTTTATTATTTTCCAACTTCTATCTTTATTACATAATGAAACAATTTGTTTCTTTTTAACCTGTTCATATAGATCCTGAATTTTCTTTTTTATTAGTTTCTTTTCCTCATTTCTCACTACCAGCAGACACAAAAAATGTGGAATACATTGTGGATATTTTTGTATTTTCTCCTTATGTTTTATCTCTGTACTTATTTATTATCATTCAATAATATATATATGAGAACTTGAATGTTATTTATTTATGACAATAATGTGTTTGTTTGCATCAGGGCAACAAAGTTTTCTTTGTTGAAAAGACGTCTTTCTTACGTCTTGATTTATGAAAGTACTGTGGGATCTTTCTTTCCTTCTAGCGTCAAAAAACAAAACAAAAGACTGTGTTAAAAACAAACAAACCAATCGACAATAAAGCAATTTTAACAGTTATTTAAGAATGTAGTTTAGCCTCTGCTGGGAGGGAATGAACTTCTCGATATCAATGTCAGCTTTACATCATTGTTTGTGTACAATGGATGAGAAAACAAGCTGTTCTTGGATCAGTTTTGATGTATATATGCTCTTCTGGCTGTTCCTGCTCTTTGCTTTGACTTGTATTGCTGTTTGCATGCATGCGTTTTCCTTGCATGGCTTTAGCGTAACCATTTCTCTGAGCTGCTTTCTTTCTGTTGTTTATCTGAGATGAAGAACGTTCGCCTTCACCCCTGTTTTAAACTCTGTTACTCTCTCTGCGCCGTTTGTCATTTTCTTTCCACTCTTGTCACGTTTCGTAGTGTCTTATGCACTAAAACTTGCGTCAGAAGTGATGCCAAACAGAAGGCGTCGCTCGCTCGTACTGCAGACATAGTGTTTGTTTCTGCTTTATTTTGTATGTACTGTGTACCTTTAAGAGAAAGGTTTTGAATGTTTGAATGACCCCAGTTTACAGACAGCTTAATGAAATAATAATGAAGCAATACCTGTTGTTAGATTTCCTATTTTGTACAGTTGAACAAAGCGAAACTTGAACAAATTGAAAATTGTTGACCATAAAGAGCAGGAACATGCATTTAATGATGTAAAAATCCCCTTGTATTATAACTGTTAGCAATTTCAGAGAGAAAAATGAATCAATAAACTCATTCAGGAACGTCTGTGTCTATAGTGTTTCTGTGAGTGCTTATGTTTGTATGTTTGTAAAGATGTTTGAGTGTGTTACTGTAGTTTGTACACTATGCCTAAATGTAAGGGGTGTGTGTGTGTATATAATTGTTGGGGTTAGATGTGCGAGATGCTGTAGTGCTCCGGTACCACTTGCCGCTTGACTTGATTAGGGTAGAGAAATTGTGAATAGGATGGGTGGGGTCCCAAATGATGTTGCTTTGTTTGTCTGCTCTTGAAAATGTCTTGTAGTGAGGGAAGATATGTCCCTGTTATTTTCTGGGTCAGCTTTATCACCCTCTGAAGTGCCCTTTTGTCATGTGCCGTGCTGTTACTAAACCTCACAGCAATATAGCAGGTTAACACGGCCTCCACAGTGCATCTGTAGCAGTTTTGTAATATCTGTGGTGACATGCCAAACATTCTTGGGTGAGATTATTTTAACCAACTGTGCTGTGTTCTTTGACCACTTGACAGACTGGGTCACATAAGAAAAATATAAATTATTAAACAAAAGTCTATTGAATATTTTTAAAGCCACCTGGTCACATTCTAAGCAATCTACTTAAAAAATCTATTTGATACCATGATAACCATGGCTAAGCCAACACAAATCGAAAAAAAGGCCACCAGGTAAACGATGAGATGGGAGATTACATTGGTGCACACGTATCTATATTATCTGCTATGAAACAAATCAATATATGAGGAATGAAAACAAGGTGGCGTATATAAAACCATGCTTTAGTAGTTATTATGTTCAACTCAATGCCATGGTACACAGACAAATCTGCCATGAGAGTGAATTAATAGCATAAGAAGCAGTCATATCGTGATTAGTCTGAGCAGTGGGGAAAAAAGAGCAACTTATGAGTATTCAAAGTATGTAAGGTTTCAATTAAAATGTCAAATAAAATGTTAAAAACAGAATTTTATTTTTTGTACAGATTTTTATGCATTTTGAAATACGTAAAACTACAGAATAAGACCACAAACATTTGAAAATCATGTAATTTTAAAGCCAAAAATCATTATTTTACAGTTTTTTGCAAAATATGTAGGGAGGTGAAAAGAACCAAAAAATGATAACATGTATATTAAGCAGACATGATAAATTGTTAGTATAAATATTTCAAACAGGTTTCCATTTCCCCTTTATCTTCAACACTTAGTAAAACGACAAAACATACACACTTTACTATTACTAGATTAACAATGCAGAAGTAATGTTGTTTACAAACACTTCCAGTTGGCATGATAAATGAACATATTTAATGTTAAAAGGCTATCTAAAGTACACACATACAAAAGGTTATTATGTTCTTCTGTGATACGCCTTTTGATGGACCGGATAATCATTTGTTTCTTTGAATCCTGTTTATTTCATATTCATTTATTATGCAATCCAGCTCATTTAGGACCTGGTCCTTTGTAATGTTTTTCCAAGACTCCGGGATTTTTCCACGGCCTACAAATTTGAAATGATACTGTTCTTCAAGCTGTTTTTGGAAGGTGCAGATAAAACTTTTCCAATATAACCTTTCATTATTATCTGCTGGAATTTTCCAGGTATTGTAAGGATGGCCTGCATTTTTGTAGTCTTTGAAAGGGATCCATTTGTCTTCTGCCTTGAATTTATTGTCACTGATAACTGATGTTGAGCACATGTCCATAACAAAATATTTACCTGCATCCTCATCTCTATACCAAAATTTCCAAAGTATCAAAGACCAGTGATAATGAAAAAAACCACCGATGGCTTGGCTTCGATGCCACTCAACAGTGTGATCTGTGGTATGATTTGGAATGGTGTTTGTGCACACAGCTTTACAGAAAGGACACTGCTCCCAGCATCCACTCAACTGTTCAAACAGAATATCAACTGGCTTTTCTTTAAGTTTGAAAATCAAAGGCTGTGAGCCCAGAAGACTTTTGGGGTCCTTCAGAGTTTCCTCTAACATTTCCTTGAGCGAACAAGCAACTGACTCCTGAAGAATTTTTGCATTATCAATGTCCATGTTTTCAATAGACCTCAAATCCTCTCTTAACAAATTAATATGAAGGTCTGTTCTATAAAGTCCTGCACAAAACTGATCAAGCCACATTGAGGCATTTCCTTGTGTTTCTCTCATATTTTCTGATGCAGAAGAGCTCTCAACCAGAACTATGTGTGTCAGTTGTGACCAGCTGGATTTAAGTGCCTCTACAACTTTTGCTTCATCATCAATATAGTTAAGAACACATTCTCTCATGAACTCTCTATAGTAAGATTTTGGATTTTGAATGTACATCATGTAATCCTTAAAATTCTCTTTTTCTGCCAGTTGTTTCATAATGTGAAGCTCCAAATTCAATTTATTATGTTTAAGTGCTGGGTGGTGTGACTTCAGATCTTCTGCTATGTCAATGCTGTACTTGTCATAAAGAGCACATTGCATTGCTTCTTTAAGTTTGCCTGTGAGAACTGAGACAAAAGTCTTAACTAATTCAGCACCCTGACAGTACTGTCTGTACATTTCAAAGTAATTCTGCTTTTGATTCATTAATTGTTTAATTGGATCATTTGCTGACTTGAAATCTTCATTTATTTTTCTAAGCTTGCAAGTAACTTTTCTGCAAACATAAGCAGATATGCTGGCTTTGTACAAACCTGTGAATTGTAAATCGTAGGAACTCTGAGATTCTTCGATCCTATCATCAATTTCCCCCAAAATCTCATGAATGAAATTCTCAGTTACTTCATTTTCTTCAGCAGCCTTCTGAGTTATTCTTTTATTGGTATCCTCTATGATCTGCTTAGAAATGTCATGTCCTAATTCATTTAACTGGTTGTACTTCCAATACTTTGAGAGTGACATTTTAAAATGTTTGGAATGATCAAATTTAAACTCTTTTTCTGATATATTACAAATGTTATTTTTGTGTTTTTCAAACCTATCAAATACAGCCATTTCAACCATTACCAGAACATCTATTTCAGTTTCTTCAGGATTTATGGCGGATAGATCAGTTGTCCACTGTATCCAGAGTTTGTTAAATTCACTCTGTATTAGATCATCAGTTGGAGTTTGATTTCTGAGTTCAGATGCTGCAGCCATGCTCTTCAGAAACAAATCTTTCTCGTTCTGTTTCATCTTGCTGTCGAGCTCTAGTTTGAGTTTTCTTTGCTTAATTTCCTTAAGACCTTTGTCGTATGTTTCATTGGTGAGTTCTTCCATCAATCTTTCCAGTCTCGAATCAATTAAAACTCTCCACTGAGAGAGAATATCAGAATGTTTATGTGTGATGAAATATTTCTCCACATTCATTTTGATGGTATTATGAGTGTCTGTAAAGATCCCTTTAAGCTCTGATTCACTGATACTCAACTCACCACTTTTAATTCTGGAGTTCAAGGTCTTTTGTGTCTCTAAAGCTTTTTTCCTCAACTGCCAAGACCAACTCTGGTATTCTTTCTCTAGATCACTGTACACACCCATATCCAAAGAGTTACGGAAGTTAAAGACAAAGTTCTCATTTAACAGTGCGTCCCATATGTCTTTGACTCGATCACTTAGCTCAGACAGACTGAGAGGTTTGTAGTTCGGCTGCCAGTCTGAAATGGAGAGTACCCGCTTTTTCAGTTCCTGCACATTCTGACTGTATGAAGGGTTGGGTGGAGCCATGGGTGGATCTCCCTCCAATAGACTCTTGAAGTAAAACACATCCCTGTTAACATCAAAGTTTATGATGTCATTGAAGCCTGACACCACCTGATTCTCTTCTTCTGCAGCAGCCCTGGAAATCTCATCGAGTTTGTCTATCAGTTGCTTTCGTCCTACTTGGTTATTTTCCCTAGCTCCCATGTCTGACACATTTTGGTGAACAAATATACAATTTGGTTTTATGTTGACGAGTTTCATCCTCAACAATGCCTGAAAACAAACCTGTAGAATATTTTGTATTTCACACAGATTTTCTCCCATGACATTTATCAGTGCAATGTCACTGATTCCTATAATGAGGGTTGCCAGTTCATTGTCATTTTTGACAACGGTATCAGGATCGGTTTCTGTTGAGCGCAGTCCCTCTGTGTCCATTACTAATATGTAATCATACACCTGGTTTCTCATTTGTTCCTCGACT
>SOYY01000275.1:0-25000 GCA_008369825.1 Triplophysa tibetana | reverse complement strand
GAGAGATGATGCCCTGAAACTTGGGAGAGTCTCTGGCGAACTGGATCGAGTAACCAAGACGGACCACCCGCAAGGCCAGCGAGACAGTGTGGGCAGCTCTCGAGCTCCCAGGGACTGTGACAGGGTGACCAAGGGGACGGTCTGCTTCATCATTCCCACAGGGGGTGGTTCATCGGCTGGCGGAGGGTCCCCGGAGGGAAGGTTGGCTCCGCCTTTTTACCTGCCTGGCGGGACAATGGCACGCACTGTCGGTTGAGAGTGGTGACAGCTGTCGTATGTGTACGACCTCACACCTCGCCAGGGTGTGAGGTCGGTTCGCCGAGCACAGTCCAGTGGAGTGTGCGATCGGCTGTAAGTACACCCGGGGAGAACGGAAAAACTCTGTGAGTAAGTGGGCGCCAGGCCCTGATAAGGGCCCGGCTTAGGTGACGAGGCAGGAGTCGTCCCGTACCGACCGATCAGAGCCGTGGCTGTGAAGGTTCGGGCCCGAAGTTGTCCTCCCTGGGGTCTTCCCGTCAGTGTCCCTTCTCGAGAGAAGGTAGCTGACGGGGTGGAGGTTTCCCCCTCGACCTCTGCTACCGGGGTGCCGCCAGTGGGGGCACAGGAACCGGAGCCGATGTCGAAGGGGTCCTGGGTTGAAGGGCAGCAGACGTCACGCGGGATCTCGGAGGCCTCTAGGCGGCCGAGTCGCGGCGTGAAAAAATGTGGCTTAATGCCACTGTCTGCTTCACCGTCAAAAACTGCTGAGCACAGTCCTCGACGGTGTTACCAACAACCCACCCTGCGAGATGGGTGCATCAAGAAAGCGGACTTCCTTGGTGTCACCCCTCTGCACAAGGTATAACCGGGGGTGTCTCTCCTGGACCACTACCGTGGACATCGTCCGACCCAGGGCCCGTGCCACCGCCTTGGTCGCCCGTAGAGCGCTGCCAGCGGTGGCACGGAGATCCTGCATTATACCCGGGTCGGCCTTACCCTCGTAGAGCTCTCTCAACACCTAGGCCTGGCGGACCTGCAGGATGGCCATGGCGTAGAGAGAGGAGGCAGCCTGGCCCGCGGCATCGCAAGCCTTCGACACCGTGATGCCGAAGTCTGCGTGCTTTGGGCGGTAGGTGTGGCCGATTCCCACCAGGTGGTAGGCGTCCGCGGCACAGGTGCACCGCGGGCGGACGTTCCACCCGGGGGATGTCGACGTAGACCTTGGCTGCCACACCATCGAGGGAAGTAAGGGAGCCGGAGCTGGTTTCACTGGAACGGTCCGTGGAGCGTTCCAAGTTTTACACAGCTCCTCATGCACTTCCGGGAAAAACATGGAACCCGGGGTGGGCACGGTTTGCACCGCGCTCCGACCCCAGGAACCACGCATCCCCGGGTTAGCACGGGTGGCATCACTTCTGCTTCCTCCAGAACTCGACCCGGGGGTGGAGCTCAGATTCGTCAGAGCCGGATGCCAGTCTCCCTCCGATGCTGCGAGCGACGTCTCATCTACGTCACACATCGTTTCCGAGTGTGTGCGTGAGGATCCGGACGGCATGCCACCGCCGGTTGGGGAACGTTTAGAAGAGCGAATCGGGGTGCGATCGGCCCGTGAGCACTTGGCTGGCGGGTTTACGTTCGCAGAGTTCCCCATATCACTAACGCTGCTAACGTGGGTGGTCATCAGGGCCGTAGCCACAGATGTCACAGCCCAGGTAGCGAACGAAATGGTGGCTGGTTCCCGTAGGAAGACAGCCACCCGTGACCGCAACTTCTGAAAGACAATGTGTCAACGATCGCTGCTTCAGTGTGCTGGACGCCCAGACACCTAATGCAGCGATCGTGTCCATCCCCCTCCTCGATGAGGGTGCCGCACCCAAGAGAACAGCGGGACATGCCGCGCTGGAGAACGCTCAGTCAGTCCTGAAAAGGACTTTTTAGAAGATCTCTTACACCTCCGGAACCGCCGAGACGCCCAGGGGAAGGTCGCTGCAGGTAGGGACGATCCGCTGCAACACGTCGTAGCACCAGCAGTGTAGTTTGTAGAGGATTTTGAATCCTAAGTTGTACTCAAGAGTGAAGGCTCTGAAGAACAAAAGGTAAATGAATGCTGCACGCCGGCTTCCTTTTATACCGGATATCCGGGGGCGGAGTCCGGCATGCAAATTTCATTCGCCAAATTTCATTGGCCTTTTCTATAGTAGTCAGAGTTGATTGGTTCTCAAGGACGAACCCCATCTGTCGTTCTCAACACAACGTCGAGAGACCGACAGAAAGGGAACCAGAGTTTCCCTAATGGGGTTCATAATCCCCTGGTGGATCACGAGGGAATTGCAGGGGGTTCATGAGGTACACTCATGTAAAGTTTCATTACTTTGAAAAAAGTTGCAAAGAAATGTTTAGAAATAAAAGTTATGTAAAGTACTACTAATGAAAGCCGCAAAACAGATAAATAGCTTATAATAACTTTTGAAGTTAAACATGCAAATATGCTTTTAAATGATTGATGGGAAATGATTTAGGTCAAAGGGTTCGGCTGACATAAAAATGGGGTAGGGGTCCAATTAATACAGTTTCTTGTGTTTCGCAATGAAAGAATACGAAAACGCAATTTTTATTGGTTATTTTGTAATTTGTAAACATTTAGACGGTTTCTTCTGAAGAATGTGCCTGGCCCAAAGTAAACTTCCGGTCTGTGTTTGGTAATAATATACACAAATATAATTATATTTTTAATTATATTAATCTTAACTTATATTTTATTGTATATTAATTGTTTAAATTACATTACTTAAAACAGTTATTGATTCATTGTGGAGGTCTACCAGAAGTTAAGTTTGGGCCACAAAACATTTGTTTATGTTGCTTCCACTGAAACGTCTATATTACTGTAACAGCAGCATCAGCAAAATATAAATTAGTCCCTCACCTGATTCCCATGCCTTTAGTGCCCACTAAACTAAGAAACACTTTCTTTTCCTTGATCTCTTTTCCTCCAATTGAAGTCAAACCAGCCACGCTGGTCTTCTTCTCCTAAGAGAACAAAACACAGAGATCAAGTTTTAATGTAAGTATAAAATAAAATGTCAAACGTACAAATAACTTCATCTCACCCCTGACTCCGACACAAACTGATCCACAAACTGCCACTTCAGAGGGTCTTCAGAGGAGCTGATTTTCAAATGGATAATAACAATATCACTAGGACAATCTTAATATGCGTTTCCATATGTCTGAGAATGTTGCTCGTGGCATTGTGACATTAAAGTGATCGTTCTCTCAAAAAAGAAATTTCTGTCATCATTTACCTCTTGTCATTTTAAACCTTTATGACTTACTTTCTTCTGCAGAACACAAAAGAAGATATTTTGAAGAAAGTTGGTAACCCAACAGCACTGGACCCCTGTCAGTTATATTGTATGTACACAAAACCAACGCAAGTGAATGGGGTCCAGTTAACAATTTTGTTCCTCATAACTTATTTTGTGTTCTGCTAAAGAAAGAAAGACATACAGATTTTAAATGACAAAAGGGGGAGTAAACGATGACATTTGTAAGTCACTTAGGATAAAAACTACCCCTTCAATAACATCAAATTACCTTTTGACAGGAATCATTCCCACATCTGTGAAGAAACAGTCACAATAATCAATACACCCTCTTGATCAATAATACACGAATAAACAACACAATTAGGTGTGACAAATCCCATGGAAGATAGCCTACAAATGACTGAACTGTTAAATCAATCACAGGCCAAATGTGATTAAATCCCCCAGGAGAATTGAGGCTTATTAGCTTTAGCTCCGTGTAATAATGAGAGCTTTACAGATAATGAGTTACAATTGCGGTGTGTGACTGGGTCTTACGGCGGACTTTCAGAGAGACGGTCTTCTTGGTTTTGATGAGGTTGATGACCTCCTCGTGAATGCAAGATGAGATGGAGTAGCCATTAATGCGCACGATCTCATCGCCAACCTGAAGAGCACATACGTTAACCAAGCGCAAGACATAACTATGAATTTAACAACCTTTTTTTATATTAATAGCACTGTGTGGGCTTTAATAGTAAATGTATGATTGTCACATAAACAAACAAATGAATTTATTTGGTGGTGTAGACTGCACTTATTGTTAGCTCAATGACAAAATATTTTCTCACTTGTAAGTCACTTTGGATAAAAGCATCTGCTTAAATTAATACATGTAAATCCAGTGAACATGCGTCAGCACATGTATTATAATATCTTATGTTTAAAAGTGACCTGTTTAATTTAATAGTGCTTAAAATAAATCTTATATTTATTTGGACGAATGATAAAATATCATTGCGGTCCGAAATCTCAGATTTGCTTTTCTACAGAAATGGAAAAAACTATAAAAAACAGTTATCAGAGTTGCCAAGCACTAATAGCCTATTTTAATTGTATTTTTATTTGCATAACCAAGTGACAAACATAAAGGGGGACTGATAATAATGATTTAATGGCGAAAAATAAAAATGACAAAATATGAAGATACAGTACAAGGCTTCAAGGACAGTAGATGAAAACATAACCAAGAAGCGAAGAATAGGTCTAGTACCCCTCCTAGTGGTGAGAAGATGTATTGACAAAATGAAAATTTGACATTTAAACACAACAAACAGCAGGCCCTTAATCTTCTCCTTGGTTTTTAACAGCAGCTTTCATCCACTATGTTGTACTAAAGCCAAATGGTACATAATTATGGTTGCGGGCAAATATGTAATCGGTTTAATGCATATCTTTAAAAAAATTCTGTGATTAAATTGTCAGATCGTTAATTAATAGATAATACAAACATGAGGTATTAAATTATTAAATTGCCCGCTTGATATTTTTTAGGGGCAAAAAAAATCTGGCGGAGAAATGCCCCCCCCCAGCTCCCTGACAAACAGTCAGATTTGTAAGATTGTAAGATATAATATTCAATTAGCAGGAAAGCAATATGATACGACCATCGCATAGAGACTATGATGTAGCAAATGAACTAGAATGCAATTGAAAATGATTTGCATAAAACAAGGCTTCTATGAGTTTATTGTCCTACCTGCAGCCCAACATTTCCTGCCTGTCCATCTGTGACTGTCTGTGAGATAAAGAGACCACAGCCGAACTCCAGCCCACCTCGAACGCTCAAACCAAGACCCTCAGGGTGTGTGCGGTCCAGACGCACTTCCTTCAACTTTCTGCTCATAACAGAAAATAAAACATTAAATTACACTCAACTAATGTGAGGATTTTTTTTAACTAAAAGTCTAGAAAATATCTTCAAGGTTTTATAGAGTTGTAAAAGCCTTAAATCTGATGGTTATACACTGACCAAAATTATAAACGCAACACTTTTGTTTTTCCTCCATTTGCAAAAACAATTTGCTGAACTCAAAGATCTAAGACCTTTTCTATGTGCACAAAAGGCCTATTTCTCTCAAATATTGTTCACAAATCTTTCTAAATCTGTTTTAGTGGCTGGTCTCGGGGGATCTTGGAGGTGAAGATGCTGGAGCAACAGCTCTGGTGGACATTCCCGCAGTCTGCATGCCAATTGCACGCTCTCTTAAAACTTGCGTCATCTGTGGCATGGTATGCTGTGTGATAAAACTGAACATTTTAGAGTGGCCTTCAATGTGGCCAGCCTAAGGCACACCTGTGCAATAATCATGCTGTCTAATCAGCATCTTTATATGTCACACCAGTGTGATGGCAAAAACAAAAGTGTTGCGTTTATAATTTTATGCTGTATTTGCAAACATTGTGGCTTTGCTTGACCATCAACAATCGGTCCTTTGAGACGAGGGATGACAAGAGGACGACAAGTTGAACGGAATCCAGTTTTTCACGGCCCTATGCAGCACATCAGACTCGGTTGAATAAACCTCCTCTCTCATAACAGCGTTCTGTTATCACGACTCACTGAGCATGAGAGATACCAATTACTCTCATTGGAGACGAGAGAGGGGTGGCTGTCTCTCTACCTTCGTTACTCTCTTTCTCTTCTCAATGTCTTTTATCGCTCCATCTTTTTTCCCCTCATCTGTTGTTCACACATGATTTAAGCACGCAAAAAAATCAATATACTGTAATTCTCACCTGGATCTCTTGGGCGTGAGCTGGTCATACTGCACTTGATGTTTGAGAGGAATCAAGGGTCTGATGGCATCAAAGAGTGGAAGGCGTTTGGGCTCATTAATCACCAGCTTCAGGTCGCCGACCAGGACAGCCAGTTCCATCGATCTAAAGGGCAGAGCAGAGCAATTAAATCAGGACCTCATAAAGAGCAGGCAAACAGGCGGTCAGAATCACTTTGTGCTGCATTAGAGCTGGATAAAATCAATAGCATAAACAGCGTGTGTGTCGGATTTGATTTATTTTTCAGTCTCTTTTACTTTTAAAGATTTTCTAAACTAAGCGAACCAAATAAAAAAATTAATAGTCACAATACACCGGAGGTGAGCCATTGTAATTAAAATAAATGCATAAAAAAACCCCAAGATGTCTGTCTTCCTTTGGTTGCCCATATAAAGTCATTGCTTATGAATCTAGAGGCAGCTGCTCTATGAATCATTGATATTTCCCTCCTGACTCAGATATCAGAGACAATGGGATGTGAGAGAATAGCTGCCCTTGAATGCAGGAGGACAGTGGAAATTACATGTTCCAAGTCAATGTTACTTTCCATTGGATCAGGCCTCTTATTTCTGTTCAATGGACCAGTGACCGACCTGTCCAGCAGAGCAATGACGTCTTGACTTACACCTGAGATTACAAAACAGGACCTAAAGGATTGTTTTCTTTGAATTGATCAGTTCTTATAACTGCATACAGATAAAGAGACATGGAATACTTTTGTCCTGTTAAATGAACCATGCGGCTTTCTTTCGATAAACACATTACAACAATTAGCTGTTGGAAAATTACTCATTACATAATTTATCAATATTTTAAAGTTCAGTACACACTGCTGCTGATATATTTAAAGGGATAGTTCCACCAAAAATTTAAATTCTGTCACCATTTACGCACCATCAAGTTATTCCAAGCCTGGATAAATGTATTTGTTCAGATGAACATAAAGAAATACATTTAAAAAAAAAATTATTGACTACATTAGTAGAAAAAAGTTTTTTGTTCTGTTGAACACAAAATTAGATATTTTGAAGAATTTAGGAAAGCAAACAGGGCCCCTTTGACTACCATTTTATTTTTCCTTGTCAATGATTTCCCAGAAATGTCAGTTGCTAACATTTGACATATAAAATATAAGCAAATCAATTAAAGTTATATACCTGTAAAAACAAGAAAAAGGTGAAAACATAGAAGACAGACATACCCACAAACAAACACTCCACACACACAATATGCCAACTTACTAACAAACATAGACAAACACACATGGACGGATACACAGAGAAGCACGTGCGCACACACACACACAGACACGCACGCACAGTGAAAGCACATTAAAGAAAAAGGAGAAAGAAACACAGGTCAAATATTTAACAGACTATGAAATCCTAAATGCAATATTATTATGTAAAACTTTAAAATTCTAATCCTAAAGCAGCCCCCATTCAACTATTTCAAATTCTGGGATCCAAGGGTGCAAAAAATCATCATGATGAGAAAATCGCCTTTAAAGTTGTCCAAATGAAGTTCTTAGGATAGCATATTACTCACAAAAAAGTTTTGATAAATTTACAGTAGGAATTAAAAAAATCTTTATGGAACATGATCTTTACTTAATATCCTAATGGTTTTGGGCATAAAAGAAAAATTGATAATTTGGACCCATAAAATATTCTTGGCTATTCCCCCCAAAACATCCTGTGCTACTCATGTCCGGTTTTGTGGTCCTGCATATATGGTTGTGCATGTGACCAATAAAACCTGAAAATGCAACACAACCTTCTGGAAGTCTCTGGCAAAAATACTATGGGATATTAACTTCAGCACAACAATTTTCAAGAAACGTTTGTCAAAACCAAAGACACACCTTTCCCATATACTTGTATTTTTAAACTGTATAACGTCCTGTTTTAAATGGTTCACTTGCTCCCTAGTATTCCCCTTATTGTTGGCTTAAAGGAATGCTCTGCTAAAGGAATAAGCAAAGTAATGAAAAAGGGAGAAGCACAGCATTGACTTTCCTTGAACGACAAATTAAAGTAATATAAAGCGAACTTACTGGTGGTACATGCGGAGAACATCATAGAGATAGTCCTTCTCTGCTTCATTATCAACCAATAACTCCACCTGCGCCAATACACAAACTTCAATCAGATCATTATTAATAATCACAAAGTCAATCACAATCACATCTTTACCTGGTGACAGCTAATCTGCTGCAGAAATGTTTTGAGGAAGCGTTTTGGCCAATCAATGATGTAACACATCTCTCTCTCTCACTGAGTGAGAGACTAAGACAGGTATGAGAATGTCACAGAGAGTTGTAGGGGTGGAGCATCGATTGGTTGATTTCTGGGTTGTAGTGTTTGGTTATATATGTCAGGTGGCTCTTTTCCAGCATTGTGAGCAGCATTTGTACAGATCTGCTCCACTGGACCTGTTATGTGCCTGGCCTCAGATAATGTCTTTTGTTAACAGTGTCACCTTACATAAGTGTATCATGATACCGTTAGAGTTCAAAAACCTTACATGAATAAAAAAAAGCTATGACATTCTTATACTCATTTTTAGAATACATATTACGTTCTTAAAATACAATATTTAAATGATATATATGTATTAAGTTATCCAAATTAAATGTGTTTGGCATGTGATTATTTAGTCACGTTTACATTTATTCATTTGGCAGACACTTTAGTCAACACCATCTGTTAAATGTCAACTACAAAATAAAATCTACTTGTAATCAAAGAAAAGGTTGCGAGTATAAAGCTATTTATGGTGTCATAAACATTTTTGATAAGACCCAATGTCACTCCACCTTTGGTCAACATCCATGAAAACTGAAATTAGCACTTCATCTCTAGCAATGACAAATTCAAATGTAATGAACGATGGTCCAACAATATAGCATGAACATATTAATATCAGACGAGGATACAAAAATGCAAATTTTTTAATTTGGCCTTTTTAAGTGTCGCTCAGCTTACCTTCCCCCATCTACAGACAATTTATAAGCCCAACAATAAATGCAGCAATCCTTTCCACCTGATAACTCATCTCTGTACATGGAAGGCTTTATGATAAACTGTAAATTGTGTCTCTGTCAGTCTGAACAGATGGTACAACTCTAATATTACACACACTTGGGAAGGTTGTATTTTGTTTAACAACACATTCATATGTACATGTTTAAGTGAATTCGGTATTATTTTACAAAATAGAACTAACATTAAACTATAACTCATTGTTCTCTAAGCGTTTAAAGTACCTTTAATAGGTTACCTTTTGTATAGCATGCTATAGTGTTCAGCCCAGTACACCTGTTCACCCAATCAGAAAAGCGTACGCCGGATGACGTCATTCTCCATCTTACCCTTCGACCTGAATTTATGCGCTTACTGGAACCTTTCCCTTATCTAACGCTGTAAAATTCGCATAATTCCTCATTTGATCTAAACTAATATATTAGTTACATGTTTACATGTAAGGTGTATTTTTCTATTTTGAAAAAAACATCGTGAACATTAGAAAGTCGAAAATATCTATCATGATGCGTCGCCTTTCCGTCCACAAACAACAACAACTGTCTCTATGGATACTAAAACTGCCATTGTCGAAAACCTGTTTTACTTTACAACACTTTAAAACGTTTGAAAAACATAAAAGTGAACGAGTAGGCTATTCTTCCGCCATTCATCTCATTCTTGTGAGGCGATAATATCCCGCAAAATAAAGTAATAAGGTTGGATGATAGAAATAAAAGAACACTTTAAAACCTTACCTTATGTCGAAATTCCCTCGCCACTTTTCGCTCCATGATGAACAGCAGTGTCTGTCAACGGTCCCGGCCGGTTGTTGTGCTCGTGCGGTAGTAGCGGGGACGCGCGTCACTTTCGTGAGCTCTCTGTTGTGTATGAGCGCCGGTCAGAGGTCGATAACTGAATGCCTGCTGCTACTGCTCTTATCATGCTGTTAGATTTATTACACATGAATTTATGGTTGCAATGCCAACCCATAGCATTTAAATCCTTTAAAGCATATTGTCATGTACAGGGGCCCCAAACAGTAAACACAAGATGAACTTAATGACAAATGCTATTTTATCAAAAACGCAATATTGGAAGAAATAAGATATTGATTTCAAGAAAAATTTTAAACAACAAAACTACTTTATCACTTTACGGTGTTCAAAGTTGATATATATATATGAAATGTGTCCATATTTAATTTGACGTTTCATAAAACGACATTTACCATTATTTACATAAATTATTTCCCTTTCTTTGAGAAAGTGTTAAAGATCAATATTAACATATTATTATATGATATTTAACATTATTCCTAATTTATGATCTTTCTCAGTCTGTTGTGCTATTGTGCCTTTAGGGTAAAAGTATGCCCCCTTTTGCATTTGTTTGGTAATGTCCCATTTTAAATGTGCATAAACAGTTCTGCTGTAGACAAAACAGGACCTCACTGCTTACAGTTTCTATCAGCTCCTACGTTAGTGATATTAACATTTCTTTCTTTGTTTTGTACTGCGTAATTGTAATTCACAGTATTTTATCCAGATTCTGTGTGTGTTCTACATCCCTGTTGTACAGGGGGGCTTAGCAATTATCATTATTTATCACCATGACAAAACATTAGGCCCAAGACCACACACACACAGGATAATGTGTATGCTTGTAAGTGTCCTTATGGTTGGTTCGGGCATATTCTGCGTGTGTGTGTGTAGTGCTCATTTTCAGGGGAAGCAGCCAGGTTGGCCCCTGCTGGTTCAGCTGTTGGCAGTGTGATGCTCTTGGGGGGTTCGAGGCCCGTCTCTGACCCAAAGGCTTATGGGGAGAGATTACAGCCTGAAATACTATCTCATCTACTCACCATCAAAACACACAGACGCACACAACTTTAGAGGGCCAGGACAGAATATTCTGAGATGGAATCTCACACAAATCTTGCACAGATCGAATCAAAAACTGGATGTTAAGTATGACTTTTATTTAAAAAAGAATCCTTGGGGTTTAAAAGAAGATAAAACATCATCACACTATTAAAAAAATATATACTGAAAACTCCTCTACCAAGCCCAACTACATCTTACAAATTAAAATCGTTCTGCATATATCTCTCTTTACTTCAAATCTTTGTTTAATGGCTTATACCTAACGTTTTGACTGAGAATTTGTACTACTGGCAGGTGATTATCGCCTTCTTAAGATGAATCACTTGTTGTAATTCTTAATTGTAAGTCGCTTTGGATAAAATTATCTGCTGAATGAACAAATGTAAGTGTAATATCATAAATATATAAGATTCGCTTCATCAGGAATCAAAGAAAAAAGTCTTGCTTTCATTAATATGAAGGATATTTGAGAGCAAGATGTAATTTGAAACTTCCTTTAAAATGCTTGCATAATGTGGATCATGTGGTTAACATGCCAATCTATTTTTACCTACATCAATATTCTAATAATTTGTTTTGAAAAAAAAAACACTTACAGCAGCCTTTCCATGTTAAAATGTGCATAGACGTGCCTAATGTAATCGTTAATTCCATCGTAAATTTCAATAAATAATTTTTTCTCTGCTACTAACTTTCGCTACACTAGCAGGTCATACTGTAATATTCAACATCCAAAACTAATGCAAGCGCGATCATTAACCTCTAGGTGGCAGTATGGCAAAGCAGGTAATTTATACTGTCGACAGGCTGCACTGCGCCACTGGAGTTGGAAATGACTAGAAAGATTTCCGTTGCTAATCGATTGTGAATAGTTCACTCAAAAATGAAAGTTCCCTCATATGTTACTCATTCCTGTATGCTGTTTTGTTTTCAGTTAAACTCAACAGAAGACATTTTGCTGAGTTGGCTAAATAAGGACTTTTTTTATCTTGGTGTAAACTGAGTTCACACATTCTGCAATAAAACAGCCAAGTCCTCCTCAGCCTTATTATCAATCTTTTTACATTCACACACTTACTTTTATTGTCACACAGTTCAGGTAAGCCGAGCTAAACACTTCCAGCGTGCTGATCATTCCAGCCTCACAGGAAATTCAAATCATGTAGCTGTTGAAAGCGAAAAGGCAAATGTGTTAGTCTAACACTTAAATAAGTGTTATTTACATTATTTACAGTAGCTATAAAGCTTGTTAATCGACGTCACGCTGCGTAGAATGTTGCGCCATATTGGGAGGATAGCTGCTAGCTTGTTCAATGCATTGTTTTGTTTTTCTTATTTAAATACGAAATAAAAAAATGGCAGGTCGGTCTTGCTGTGTTAAAAACTGCAATAGCATTACACGTAGTCGTTCAGGAAAAGCCCCTGGTTCTTATGCTTTCGATTTCTCCATATATCACACAAAACAAGTAACGGTATATATAAAAAAATAATAGAAACGGACTATGATCCTCCCAAGATGGCGGTGCCACTGCAACATGCAACATAGGGCGTGTCGTCAGCTTCACATTCTCTATAGGCCTACTTATGAGTTTTTATTCTTTTTTGCCAAAACTAGTTATTTTAATTTTCGTTTCTGTTTGTAAACTGCGAGTAACCTTTTTATCACCTGCCAGGTGAAAACTACAAGAACACTTAGAAATCACCTAGAAAAATAATAAGTCACACACATTCCTAAGCAAGCACCACTAACTAATATGTATCCCTATGTCGTTGTCACCCTATTTATAAGTAATTAAATATAGCTCTTATTGGATGTATTTTGTAATATGGGTAGTGACGTTCAGCAGAGCGATTTATCATTCGCTCATACTGAGTTGCTGGAAGTCTGCTGGTTGTTAAGAAACGGGTGTCCTGAAGAGACGTGAGGTACAGTACTCTGTGACACACCCTCAGTAACTCATGGTGGCCTGGGTATCAAGTTCCTCTACCAGGCAATTCAAAACCAGTTCATCCATCCGTCTTGCTGCGTGACAAATTACGAGCTCTGTTGCCGAACAGCAAAAAAATACTACTGCACAAACAGAAATGGGTACACATTTAATGATAAGCATGTTGTGTTGATAATTAGCACATGTGACTCCAAACTGTTGCTTGTCTGAATTAGTTCTGTAGCTTATAGTGTGAATTTTTTATTGTGTGAAATGTGAGTAAATATTAACAGGGGAGAACATGTACATCTCTGGCCATTTGACATTTGCATTGATAGCACTTTATGTAACAGTGTTGCTCAACAGCAAACACCAAGCATCTCAGTTCATGAAAAGAATACCTGCACACTGTATGCATTAAAGCATACATTCTACATTGGTTATGTTTTAATATTTTCAGTCCTGTTTGAAGTTTTATTAATTGTTCTCAATGTTGTGACTCAGTAACAGCCAACATGTTTTATTTTAAAAACATAGATGCAGAAAAGTCCACTATATGTAGACTCTGTTAGCAATTTGCTGCTGTTTGAAGGTTACTAGTTTAATAAAAGATGGAAATCTTCCATACCCCCTTGAAATTTAGTCTATGTGTGCAGCCACCTACTTTTATCCCTGCAAAAAATTACTGGTGCAGAAAAATAGTTTTACTTCAAAGCTAGTCATGAAACATGTGCAAAATATTAGCTACAGAAACAGGCTAATGATGATAGTAAATGATAGTCCAATTTTAAGGTATAAAAATGATTAGAGTATTAAAAGTTTCTGATGTAATCAAATGACACACAAGTATAAATTCTATGAAGTACTTCAGAGATTGCATATTTTGTAGGCCAACCCGGAAGTTAGCACCACACTGGTTCCCTCAACCGAAAGCCTATGGATTTTTCACATAGACTTTATGATGTTAACATGTTTTGAACACAACATTTGTTATTTACAGCCTAAACACAATCAGCAGAAGTAAAAAGCTAACATGATGCTCAATGTTTTGTTACTCGGCCCGGCTTGTCTAAACAAGCGTATTTCGGAAATCCCTGATACCTCCTTTAAAATAAAAAGGAGCAAAACAAGTAAATTAAAATAAAAAATTGAGCCCACATTATAAAAGGCCAATGACTGCAAAATAATGAAATGTACTCTGTATGCCTACAACAAAATTGTTCATTAAAAGCGTGTGTATGCAGTGTTAAAACCACTGTGCGATGTCAAAGGTTATAATTTGGGAGTGGCGGGGATCAGACCCCCTGCTCCTGTCTGAAGTACTCCAAAGTTTTACCGACCCGTAAAGATGCTTTCGTTTGGAAATGTATTCCTGTGCCATAATTCCCGTTTCATGTGTTTCTCTGACACTTTATAATGCTTTCACACACTGTCGACATGTTTCTAGCATTAATTTAGCATACTTGTCTCTCTCTCCACTGAATTCTGCTTGATTGCATCAGATATTCGGTGAAATGTATTCGGCCATATCTCACTTATTCCGAACGTGCTTTTTTGCTATTTTCGCCTGCATAATTTCGGCTGCCGAACATTCCCTATTAAACATATAAATAATTGTATTTTACTAGCCTCCACAAAAAATATGATTACTTCACATGAATTAGTATGCTTATCTGTAATAGCAGTTCAGTATTTTGGACCTAACGTGATGTAGTAGCTAGATTTTTTTTTACATTTGGAATATTTTCTTTGTTTCTCTGCCCAAAATTTGCTTATACAGTACCTTTATACGTATGCTTAATTCTGGTCTATAGTTTATGCAGCTTGGATTTGGGCATTTGCAGCCCAAATTATTGTTGTATATTGTATAATGCTGTAAATGATCTAAACAAAAAAACACAAATAACTCCAAACCTAATCTAAATATTAGATTACAACTTTTGCACTTTTCAGTTGATCTCCCATAATCCTCGTCCAAAGTTTGGTGCAGTTTGAGTGAACAATGGCCATATTGATGAGGAGACAGTCTCCCGCACGCAGCCGCATGCCGCCCCTTCACTGGCCTCCCAGTGGCCCATCCAGCACCCGCTGGGGTTGCACTAATGGGCCGGCGGCCGGGCTGCTGTTAGGCTTGAGCCCTGCAGCTGTCAACTGGCACACTCCAACCTCACAGAGAAATGACAGCTTTTGTCAATGCGGAATGCCTGCTGGGGGATGAGAGTCCCTTGAATCACTGATATAGAGCAGATATCGATATAACGCTGGCATGTTACCCACTCCTGTGTGCACCAACATGTTTTACAAGCCCTTTGCTGGGTGTGGGTACTCTGGAGCTATTTGTTTATATTATGTTTATGGATTTGGCAGTTGCTTTTATCCAAAGCAAGATATAAGATACAGAAACATATAGATGGCTTTTGCTATCAATCTTCTAACTCATGATGATCTCACTTTAGCTGATGATCACAAGCCAACACGACGTATGGCTGTCACCAGCGGGGTGACATCAAGTGAAAGTCATTTCAGAAGCCACGCAGCATATTAACTTTCGATCAGAGATTTCTGAGACAATCTTTTGCTTTGAATATTGACAATATAAGACCAGAAACATGTATTATGAGAGTAAATAGATAAATGTGCTATAAACTGGGATACAGAACTGTTACAGACCAATCATGTTGCCCTTGTGCAAGAATTTACGCATGCATACTATGCCAAACAGGCGCCAGATATCTTATTTTCAATATGATTAGTTTGGATGCACTAATCCTAATATGCAGTAGCAAACTATATAAGACCTTTAGTATGCAAATCGGGATTTTAGAGAGTCAGGTTGCGTAAAGCAGTTTGAAAAATGTCTCGATAATCCCTGTTGATTTATGTTCGAGATCGAAAATAACCATAAATTCACAGGAGATCCATCTTTTAGCTTCTTTGTCTGTCAACAAATCGAGACTCTGCACAATTGGTCTAAATTGAGAAGTCACACCTGCAAGTAAAAGGCCACATCACAGAGCGGCAAGCGTCTCTCTGCGTCGTGTTAATAGTCTTATCCTGAGTTCATGTTTCAGAGAAGGGGTCGTGGCAGTGGGGGTTTGGGGTGTATCTATGCTTCTTCCAAGAGCCTGGATGCCGAACGGGGGGCAATTACTGCAGCTAAAAATATGGCAGCATTTGTTTTAGTTAATGGCAAAGTTGCACCCAAGGCCAAACTCCTATGGCAAAAAGGAGATAGGGTTTCCCTGCTGACCACGCTGGATGCCTTGCATATATTGCTCGAGGGAGATTGGATGGGGAACTGGGGGAGGTGGCGATCTACTGAAGTCAAAAGTGTGGGGTTGAGTTACCTGTGTTATGAGGTAAACGTGACAAATTGAAAGCCAAAACACATGGGATTGGCCTTTTATATTTTATAGACCTCATCTAAACAAAAATGTTTACGCCGTATCGATTTTCATTGAAGTAGAAATCTAAATAAGTAAATATCTTTGAAAACATTAATGTGTTTTTAATTTTTTGCTCAAAGTTTTTTTAATGGATTTTGGGTAAATCGCTAGAAAAAAGGTCTGTGGTTAACAAACCTCTAAATATTTTCATGTTTGACCCTTAATTTACACCAGTTATAACCTGCATGTAAATCTTGTACATAAATCTCAATGCAACATGAACACAAATCTCCAAAAACATAGATTCAGATTCATTCACCGAGTAATTACTTACCAGGAAACATGATTTTAATACATTTTTAAAAAGGTGAGGGAAACAATGGAAGCAATTGGAACAACATAAGGACAACAAAAAGCATAATTGGAATAAAAAATAGTCTCATATAGCCTACCACAGTATACAGTGCTAGGGATATATATTTTATTTTTGAAAGAGTAGAAAAGGGATAGAAGTCAAAACTGATCAGTCAGGTTTTGACGGAAGATATGTGTTTTCAGATGATTGTTAAAGATGGCTACAGAATCTGCTGATCTTGTAGCAGCGGGCAGATCATTCCATAAATGTAGAACCGATCCCGAGAAGGTATGTGAGCGAGATTTTTTACCTTTTTGGGATGGCACCATAAGACGTTGTTCATTTGCAGAGTGTAGGTATCTGGCGGGTTTATACGTCTGCATAAGTGAATGAAGATAAGGGGGTGCCAAATGAGTGGTGGTCTTGTAGGCCGGGACCAGAGTCTTGAGTTTGAAATGTATTATATTATTAAATAGGCTTTAAAAGTAAAAAGAATTGTGTTAATTCGTAAAAAATGATCTTAATAGAGAAAACGAGGGAACTAGTGGGGCTCTAACTTCCGGGTTGGCCTTCAAAAATACTTTCTGCACTACTCCATTATATCGTATCATTATATTATATTAAAATTGTAATGTATTCATCTATTTGTCAATTATTAGCCATTTGGATAATGAGTTTTATTTTTTAAATGTGTGTAGACAGGATGATAAATATTTTTTAGAATAATGAGAACCAGGGGCGATTCTAGGTGTTCAATATTAGGGGGGCTCAGCCTCCAATGAGGATATATATATGTGACCCTGGACAACAAAACCAGTCTTATGGGTCAATTTTTCGAAATTGAGATTCTTACATAATATGAAAGCTGAATAAATAAGATTTCTATGGATATACAATATCTGGCTGAGATATAACCGTTTAAATATCAGGAATCTGAGGGTGCAAAAAAATGAAAATATTGAGAAAATATTATATTAAGCTGCATTTATAACAAAGTATGGCAAAGATACAGATGTCATGTTAATACACACACCTTATAACGTTACTCTGCTTATGACGCTCACTCCAATGTGCTGCTTTTTGAACTGAAGAATGCTCTAAATAACGCAGCCCAACGCAGTTTTCATAATAAGAGTTGTAAAGGGGACTATAAAGCTATCTCGAATTCTCGTACAGATTACATAATTACATAATTTTAGGGGGGCTAAGCTTTTAGCTCCCCTAAAAAGGCCCTGGCAAAGCCACTTATGAGAACTACAAACTTTTGTTTATTTAGTTTATTTTTGTTAGTCAAACCACTAAACTCCAGTTGTTACTGCTGTGCTTAACACTTTCTAAGTTGTTTTATTTTTTTATTGAGGAAAATTTAGCTATTTTAAATGTTTGTTTGATCAGTAACTGTGTATCGTAAAAGTTTTGAATGATAAGTGCCTAATATAATATTCTGAATTTGACTACATTTCCTCTCAAATGAGTTGATATTTCATTGGTTTTGGCCATCCTTCTGTTGGACTGTCTCACAAATTAATCAGGATGAAAAGGTTTTACCAAGCAATACTTAACTTTGTTCACTCTGTGGTAGGGTGGGGTATCGAAAACCGTATATATACACAAAACATGTCAATAAGCAGGTTAAATGACCACACAGGTTAATATCTAAATGTTTTACTTCAACTGTGGAACCGAAACTGGGAATCGCTAAGAATCGGAATCAATATGGAGAATCGGTCTCGATTAAATTCATTAGCAACTAAAGAAAATACACTTAAGCAAAAAATAGTCACGTCACAGTGTCTGATTATTTTTGGGTCCCAAATCTTGATCCATTTTACTGGTAGACCACTGTATGAAGAATGTTTGGTTACAGTTAACTTTATTTTCCTATTCTTGCTTACATAAGTGAACAACAGTGCCCTGCACCCAAGGGCGTAGATTTGGTTTGAACATCCCAGATAGCACACGAACATCACGGAGACGTCTATTTGATGTGTGTGTTTACATCTTGAAGACGTATTTTTTAGAGTGTTTGCTCATCTGCAATACGTCTATAGGACGTTTCCTGTTAGAAGCTGTCTTTAAGATGTAATGATTTAGAATGTATGTTAAACTGACATCTTATAGATGTCTATCAGATGTTAGTAAACAGCAGATGCTTTCCAGATGAAGTGATCTTTAACAGACATCTTGCAGACGTATGTGCTATCTGGGGTTGTATGCTGCCTGTTATTTTATTTTTATTTTTTAATGTGTATTGTTATTGGAAAATTTGACTTTTCTACCCTGCTGCTATATTTACCTCAAATCTGTTAAAAAAAACTTGTTAAGAGATTATACACCTCATAACGTTATGAAATTCGTGTATAATCCTCATTCATAAAATTCTAACATAGAAGAGATATAAAAAGAAAGAAATGAAGTATTGAAAGCGCCAGTAGGCGGCAGCGATTCACTGTTTTAATGAGTGAGCTACTTAAATTATTCATTCATCCAATTCGTTCGAAAGTCAGATTATTTTAGGAAGAAAACAAAAATCAATGTGAATCCTTTTGTTATTGATAATTTCAGAAACTATTGAAAAATGAACTAACAAAACAGATGGCTGCTTTGGTAACTTGTTATACTGATAGTTATAGCTAAATACATTGCAATGGATTAGCTAGCTAACATATATCGTGTGTACTTAGCTATTATTACACAATATTCTCATACCTCATTCTCAGTACATGCTTTATTTTGTTTGGCATCCCTCTCGGACCAGCAGTTAAATATAGGCCGCTGTGCAGCGCTTCTCTTCATTTTGCGCGTACGTTAAATTACCCGCGTGCTCTCCCATTCAAACACCACTCGCGTTGTTTTGGTGAAAGTGCGAATCTTTGGTTGGACGTTACCAATCGGTTCAATGGAGGGGGAGTATTTTTTGTCTAATTTATTATGACAAACTCATTTGATTAGGAACAAAATTATCATCACAAAAAAAAGTAATTCTACTTATTTTTCATTTGATCTACTGTGATTTTCATGTTGAAATATTGGAGGGGTTGTAACTGATGGATTTGAATATTGGGGGGGTTACCTCCCCCCCATCCCCCCCACAAACTACGCCCCTGCCTGCACCCACTAGTAAAAAATATAAAAGATTATTTCTGGTGTCTGGATAAACTTTGGTTTAAAAAGTTTTTTCATCTTTTGTATTTTACATGACTAAAAGAGTTTGATAAATCACACACTGCCTTTACAACATAAATGTAATTTAATAAAATCGTTGTTTATGTTGTGGCATATACAGTTTAACTAGAATTTTGTTAGGTGTTAACAGATGGAGGGTGTCAACACCTTTGGCTTTGAATGGACTATACACACACACACACACACACACACATGCCAGTACAGCTCCATTACACTAAACACATTTCCTCTGTCACCTATTTACTGATCTCTTCACGCATTACATCTGCACACGCCACGATCCGGTTTCTCCGAAGTTGCAACATCTGTTTAATTAAAGCCTTGGACATCTTGTGCCAAAGTCTGGAGATTTAGAGCTCTGCCACAAGTTATGCATTTACAGTGGACTTCTTTCTGTCTTTTTTTGCTTGAATGGGAGTTCTTATCTAACAGTTGTTTTATTATTTATTCTTCTGGCATTACGGCTAACAGTTGCTGCTGGACCTTCTGCTCCCCCTGGGCCCGTGTCGACACCTGCAGCTGTCACTTTTGCAGTCCCCACGGCTACCGCGGCCCTCTCGCTGGCACGCTCCACCCCCCACCGCACGCACCTCCTTCACCAATGGGCCTCTTTGTAGGGTCTATGTCTGAAGAGCCCAAGCCTGCTGTTACAACAGGTCAGACATTCATGGGTACATGCCGAAATGAAAACAACTTACACCAAAGCCTGCATTTTAATACAAATAAGTTCCATACAACTTATTACTTTACATTTATCAGGTTTATTTTGTAATATGAATATATCATAATATTTTAGATTCACCATAATTCTTATTTGCAGAAATGTAGAACAACAGAGGAACAGAAATTATGCCAAGAATTAAAACCCCTCTCCTATTCCAATTTCAAGCAATTTTTTAATTCCCTGAAAAATGATTCATTGGAATTATTTACTTATTTTAATAAAGCCCAACATACCATAGCAGCATTGGCTCAGCCATTGACGTGAGAAGATGTTATGAATGTTGTTATAAATTATATATACATGTAATGTGTCTAATTTAAACATCACCCATAAAATATTGCCCAGAATTCCATTGCATGACATACAGCTGCCCGTTCATTCATTACACAGTATTTCAAAACAACCTTTGGCTTCCAAATGAAATGGTCACAAAGAACCGCAGCACCCCTTTCTGAAGAACATTTGAGGATTAAAGGCTAAATCTGCTTTGGACTGGAGTCTAGTACATCTGCAGGTATGAAGCTCTAGTTTCTGCAGCTGCTGCCCGACTGAATTCCCTGGTGGAAATCCTTTGCTAGGAAATGTTTGGTTTTCCTGTGCTTCAGCCTTAGTGTGATCACTGTGCAGACTGAACTAAAGACAATGACTTTGACAAGAAGAGATCATAGGCAGCAGGGGTTATGTGTAAAATAAATCAACAATGCCCTGCTTCTATTAAGATGCCATGTCAGGTGGTGGCTTACAGTACAGTGTAGCATAGCAAAGTATAGTATAGTATGATTTGGTGTTGTGTGCATTGTAGTATAGTTTGGTGTAGTATACTATGGTGGTGTATAGTGCTGTGTAGTATAGTATTTTATAGCCTAGTCTATTGCAGTATGGCATAGCATAGAATAGGACAGCATAGCATATTATAGAACAGTATAGTATAAGATAAGAGAACAGTACAATATAGCATAGTATAGTATAGCACTATACACTACAGGATGGTATAGTATAGACCACTTTACCTGTAACCACTGGTCCAGAAGCACTTCCCATTTTATTAATTTATTATTTTGATTATTTTAAATATTACATATATAATTAAAGAGCAGAGAAATTTGTTTAACATTTTAAATCAGTTATAAATATTCTGTGGGTTGTACAGTATGTTGTTCAAACGTATGTGTAGAAAAACAGGAAGCTCTCCTGGGGCACTCATAAACCGGAGTTGGTTATGTCATACGAAGTGACCTATGGTACTGTACAGTATACTATAGTATCACAATTTGTTTATATTAAATTTATCTATTGTAAATCTATTGTAATTTATTTGTATCTGTTTATTATATAATTTACCATAGTGCTGTACACTATAGTAAGTAAAGGAAAGTATCACATACTGTAGAATAGTACAGTATGTTGTAAGATGTTGTTCAGGACATCAAAACACTGCATACGATAAAAGAACAGTGCAGTATACCACAGCATAGTATAGTTCAGTATAGCCTAGAACCACATATCATAGTATAGTTCAGTACGGTACACTACGACATACTATAGTATGGTATAGTATAGTTTATTAAACTACATTATTTACAATTTATTGAAATGTATATTTATGAGATTTATTATGGTACTGTACACTATAGTAAGGTATAGCATAGTATTACATACTACTGTATAGTCCAGTATAGTATTGTACGATGTAGTGGGGCAAAGCACAGCATGGTATAACATAGTACAGCAAAGTAAAACAGAGTATAGTATAAGATAAGGGAACGTTACAACATACCACAGCATAGTATTGTTCAGTATAGCTTAGAGCACTTTAGCATGTTACTGTATAGCATAGTACACAATAGTGGAGTGTATCGTAGCATAGCATAGCATATTCTAGCATAGTATGGTATAGTGGTTCATGACATTGCAGTGGCCCGGGCCACATGTGTAGCCTACATTAGTGTACATGGAAACTGCGTTGCACTTTACCACTGTTTGCTAAAACATACCTGATGACAGTCTGTGACGGAAGCAAAACAGAGATGTGATGGAGAGTTGTGCTCTACTACAGTTGAGGATATCAGACAAACATTACTCAGCAGGCTGTATGTGTGGGCACTAATAAAGTTTCCCACGTGTCAACCAGTGCACTGCCACTTGCCATCAAAATAAAACATCCAGTAAAATCGACTATTAACCTCAACCCGGCCTAACAACCAAAGGCTAACATTCATCCAGATGGTTTTCTACTTACTGTGTGAGTGATACAGGTTTAACACACACATAAACATGCATAGGCTATACTAAACTTGTTCCACCCTGGTGTGATGGTATACACCAGTTTTATTTTCTTTAGAATATGAAGGCATTGGTATAAGGTTTCAGCTCATGTGAGGTGAGGTGAAATCTACTCAGCGATACTACAACAGTTGTTCTCTAGAACTAGACTAGTTGAATTGTAACAGGACGAAACATTGCATTTAGGGGTTCAAAACAATTTCCTAATGGCATAATATACAAACCACCGGTGGTCCTGAATATATAACTCAAACCAAAAGTACGTCTTACTCATCAGGCCACATGGGAATTCATGTTCAAACTCGGGGCAAGAACATAGACCACAAAACACATGGAATGGATCTGTTCGCTTCTTCTTTCTGACAAACTTGACCTTTGCATTTTTACAATAGGTAGGAACCAAATTCCTGCAGTCATACCAAAATGCAGAAACATAATCCAAATGACCATACAGAAACAATGTCATGCTTTCATGGGATTCTTGTTGAATGAGTTATAGATACTGGCTGGTGACTACTTTTATGGTGATTTTTGGAGTTGAACAGATCATGGTCACTGTATGCTTTGAAGCATATTCCAGGGCAGTACTTGTGTCCCGTAGATTTACTAAATGTTGAAATCGAGCGCAAGGTGAAATCACAGCGAAACTTTGGCATTCACCTGCTGCAGCTGTTAGCAAAGACCCGGGGAGCATTCATCATGCTAACTCATGGCTCCACATCAGTGGAGGGACAATTTTGAAAAAAGGACCCACACGATTGCCATGGTTTACAGATTTCAAGAGCAAATGGGGCAACATATGCGCACAAAAGTCCTTAAGAGCAGGAGAAATCCCTTCTCTATGGTGCGAGGTGTAGGGTTACCTTGACAATTTTCAAGGGGGTTTACGTCTTCCTGTGGAAATCAATATATTCTCGGTGCTACAATTATGCCATGCTTGATACCGCTATTGAAAGGCAGTACTTCAAAGATCTCATCCATGATGACAAGTTTGCCAACTTGGGCCAGATTTTCCTTGAAGGATGAGTAGCTTGACATAAAGATAAAAAGAAAATGCTTAAGATCATGTAGTCTACACTCACATAAAGTTAGAAAGCTGTTGCTGACGAAATAAGTTAATCATGGCTGACTGTGAATAGTTCACTTTAAGAATGACAAATTAAATCTTTTGCTTTTGCCTGATGCTACATCCATGCCATTAGGTGTCAGTATAATGTTGAGCTCACACTAGACTTGCAGAATGTAAAATATTTCTGTGCAGAGATCTGAGTATATGGGTAGCAACCAGAAAAACTTATACACCTCTGTATTGTACAAAATTGGATTTTGCATTATCATTAATTTTAATTCAATTTATTTATATAGCCCTTTTAACAATCTGCACTTCAAAGCAGCTTTGCAGGAGAAAATAAGAAAAAATGAAAAAAACAGAAAGGAAAAACACAGCACTGTGCATGGTGTTTGTAGACCAAGCAAGATTATTATAATACATATCTAATAAATAAATAAATAGATAAATGCAGTCTCCCGGTGAGCAAGCCAACACAGCCATGCTGTGGCGAGGAACCCAAACTCCAATGATGAATAAATGGAGAAAAAAGAAGCATGGGAGAAACCAGACTCAGCCGGGAGAGACAGATCTCCTCTGACGTGTCATTGCTGCACTCAGTGACTCCGAACAAAAGCCACAGAGCAAACGTCCACGAAGCACAGGTAGAGCACACAAGCCGCGACCCAAGAAGCCCCACCCGCTGAAACTGTGCAGTTCCAACCCGGTCCCATTCCTCGATCGACAGAAGACAACAGAGGAACAACTAGGGAAAAATAATAATGCCATTATGAGACTTTGTTCCTCTGTCGTCTTACATCAACCACAAAACAAGACCAAACCAGACCAACACAGCAACCTTTAATCAGAGTCACTGAGTGCAGATGGCACAGGATTTTCAGATGTATCTGCCGTAATCTCTAGTTAGGGATGAACACATGACGTTGAGATGGGAATCTCGAGACGGGGGCAGAAAGAGAATAATTAGAGTAGCTGCTGTTCATTAACTATGCATTAAGTGAAACCTTGGCCGAACAAATGTGTCTTTAATCTAGATTT
>SOYY01000122.1:0-37151 GCA_008369825.1 Triplophysa tibetana | reverse complement strand
AATTTAGACGGCCCTAAACATGTAGTGACTGGATCAGTGTGAGAAAAGCCATTCAACCTCTCATTCCCTTTGTGTCGGTCTCAAGATAACATGTTCAAAAACAAAGCCAAACCTGGCTCCATAGGGTCTGGTTTTGCATTTTGAACTCGCACCGATAGTGTGATAACCATTTGGTTCCTCTGTAGGACATTTACGACTCCTTAGCTTCAAAGCCTTGGTGATGATTATCTGTATCATCTCTAAGGCAACATCTGAGGCTAACAGAGAAACTTCTCTGACAATAGGAACATATGTGCTTAAACTGTCCTTTTTGTATAAATGTAATAAATGTCGGGTTATATGTTGGCAATCATGCCATCTTAAATAGTCTGTAACTCTTAGATATTCAACTTTAATTCAGGCGTGGTTTGTATTAATACATCCGAAAGAATCATAACTTGATACGCTTCAAACCTGTCCATTTTTGATATCCAAATGTTTCTCTTTACAATTCCTCATTGTTGATACATATTGTGTGACCATAGAACACATTACAATCATTATGTTATAATTTGGATTTGTATCTTGTAAAGTTACCTACAGGTCATAAGATGGAAATTAGCTGTTGAGTGAACAAAGAATCTCTTTCCCCACTCAATTTTGATTGGCCGACTCAAACTCTGAGGGCATGCCCTTCATGAAGTTAAATGTCGACCAGGACACAGTTTCTTCGCCTTTTCTCCTTGGCTCTTCTCCTTGGGTCTTTCCTTGGCTCTTCCTGAATCGTTGGACCTTGCCTCACCTCCCCCTTCCGGGGGGGTGAGGTAATTCTTCCCTAACTGGAGAAGGAACAATGGACTCTGCTGCCACGCACACCTCGACGAGCCATGCGGCGGTCATGAGGGCCGAGGCCCGCAACTTTCAACAAGGACGCAACTTCCAGAGGCCCGCAACTTTCAACGAGGCCCGCAACTTTCAGCAGGACCGCATTCTGAAATCATCTGAACATTTCCATCACTCCAAGCGCATACGAGTACATCCAGCACAGAGCTTTGCAAGTATTCCGTTTCTATAGAATAGCTGCGTTAAGTCTGTGCCTCTTTGTTAAAGATGATTTTAATGATGTTCAGAAATCGTTGCCATGCTCTCTCTCTCTCTCTCTCTCTCTCTCTCTCTCTGCGCTTCCTAGCGCAATTGTGTTTATGTATTTGTTTGTTTCATTTTGTTTACCATGTAGAGTAGAGTTAATAAAAAACCATAAAGGCATTTGTGATGGGTTCTCTTTGTTCACGCTCACAAACTTGGTCACTTAAACTGTGTTTCGATCTATGCTACCTCTGCTCTTAATTCTGTTTGGTAAAGTCACGTTACTTATAGTCATGAGATAACGTTAGTGTATAAATCATTGATGTATTTGCTGGACTAATACATATGGGATTTGTATCACTATACTGCTAATCAGAATTGTAAATATGTATGTATAATGACGATTATTATACATATTTGCCTTTGAGCTAAACTAATTCCTTGACTGAAATTGATGTTTTAAATAACTCATTTCATATATGTTTGATCTTGATAGATCTGGTGGAGAATCATTTGGTGAGTTTAACTCATCCTTATTTTAACATGCAGCTAAAATCACTACATAAATTGGTGGAGAATGCGGGCACAGTTTTAAACCTTGTTTTGTGAGCAGAACTCAGTGACTATTCATGTGTGTTTTTACGTGTGTTTATTGAAACCGAATACTCTTTTAAATGGCACTTTGATATGTATGAATGAAGGTGTGGACCCGCCCACCTATCCTTGGAAGACTCTTGAGCTTCTCACAGAGAAAACCTCAGCGTCTGTCAAAGATTTAGTGACAATATAAAGACGAAGAAATCTCTTTATAACGCACTATATTATTATTTTACCGCCTACATTGAGCGAAGAAATCCTCTTTTAGCGCGAAGAAGACAGAGCGAGCGATGTTCCTCCCTCGTCTTACCTAAAGGCCTTATTGTTAATGCATAGCTAGGTGTAACTGATGTGTATTCCAGTGCAAATTAACTAAGCTATTGCGCTCCCTGGGGTGAACAATCAGTGTAGCTGACTGATAATGTTTCTCCCATTCGCTTAACCCAGCGGATTTTATTAGTAAATAACTCCGGGTCAGTTTTACTATTTAAAGGGGGGTTTAACAAAAATCTTGATCAAGTTGTGTTTTTGTTTATGTTACGGTCGGCGAAGAAATCCCGACCAAGTACACAAATAACTTTCAGGACGGCGAAGAAATCCCGTTAGTCAGTTATAGTGTAGTTTTGTGTGTTTATTGTTCGTGTAGGTTGGAAAGCCATGTACCCGTGTTCAGAAAACTGACACATTAGACACGCGATGAAATTACACTCGTCGCCATAGAAATTGCGCGTAAACGTAAGTTTAATTCCACACAGAATTGTGGAACCGGAAGTTCGGCAGAAGACATATAACCTTCTACTAACACTAGAGGTCAGTTTGTCTTAAAGTGTTAACACTTCTCCTGTCTCATCTCTGCACGACTTTCCCATTTTGTTTGGGCAACGCTTTGTGTGCAGTCTCAGCCAGTCTCTTCTTTTGTTTTATTTTACCGTTTACTGTATGAGAATTTTATTATTTGTTATTATATACAAACTATAATGATAATTAATATTATTCCATTATTGTTTTGATGGTTTGATTTTTCTTTATTTGAATCAGGGTTTCTTACATTCTGTGCCTGGCAGTTAGAATTGTATTTGATAATACTTAAATTTTAATTAAACCAACTTAATTGAATTTAAACTTTGATCAAAATAATCAGATTGCAATCTTTAAGGTGTTAGGATTAACTCCCAATTGCCTTATTTTCTTTATTTCAGTTATTCATTTAATGATTTTACTGACTTTTCTAAGACTCCATAGCGCCCTCTACCTATGGGCCCTATCGTAGACCTTAGTGTGGAGCCAGTTCACCCCCGCACGAAGAAACCCTCCTTCTCTATCCTAACCTCTCTTTCTCTTGACTCATCTGACTTTTATTCTTCTTATCACCAGAGACTGAACCTGTCTGAACATCAGTAAAATTTTTGGTAAATATGTTGATGAATCGAATAGCCTAAGTCATAGAATGACCTCATAGGTAACACTCTTCAGCAACATTATTCATTATTTTCCTGTGTTTCACCCACACAATTATCCACCCCCGCCTTCACGGCTAGGATAATAAGCGTTAGTTTGCGTCACTAACTGACAAACTCAGTTAAGCATTCAACACATAGCCCACATTTTTATCTCAGTAGATCTGTACGGACTTGCATCTTGCTGTTGTGCCTTTCTCTCTCCCCTGTGTCTCAATGTGTCCAGAAGATCCAATCCTGTCACCTGCCAGTCTAGCTAGAGACCAGGCAAAGCGCTGCAATGGACTCCTGCCTGGGACCAGCATCGGCACATGGCAACTGCGCTGAGAGCAGTTGGTCGGACGACCTAATCCAGCGAAGGGACCACGATCTGAACCAGAGCTACAACTACAGAGAGCCAACAAACTCATCTGAAGTGCACAGCCAGGATCATCGGTGACCACGCCACGACCAGATCGTCCTACTAGAGCCAGAACGAAGGAAGCCGGGAGGAGCCAGAAGCACGTGCAGAACCGCCTAGACCAGCTGGACCTGCATACGACAGTGGATGAAGAAGACCAGGAGCTACAGGAGGAGATGAAAAGCTACATGAGTCCTTTGCAACACAGACTGAGCAAAGAGAGCTATTGGAGCAGATGCCAGAGAGGAGCTGGTAGGAAAACTCCAACAAGCAAAAGCTCTCTATAATGGCCCCGGCAGACAGCAACACAATGCCACGGCCAAGGCCTATAAAGGCCCTCTGCAAGCAGTCCTTGCTGAAGTCCAAGCCATGACTCAGCAATGGAATCTAAATGAACTGAACTTCACTTGCAGACTACGATGTGAACAGACCGGAGAATGCAACAGATTCTCTCCTGTCGAGTCCCCCAGCTAAAAGCCCAAAGCTGCGAAAAGGGGGGGGGTGAAACCCCACTGTTCACACCTTACTAGCCAGCAAACACATAGGGGTGGGGCAGGAGCCATCCAGAAGAACCTGCAGACACACACGCTGCATGGCCCCACAGACCCCAGCAAGCTGGCCAGAAAAATGACAGCTGTCACCACTAAATGCTGTCACCCTGAACACTGCAGGAGGCCACAACAAATGGCTACCTGCATAACATTGACTCTCAGGCATTAACACTGCCAAGTGTGACCACAAGAGACCGGTCAACTGATTAGGATCACCTCCAGCCAAGAGGACCACAGCATCCTATGCCAGCAGTCGGAAACTGTCAAAGCGGATTACAGCAACTACAACACATCTGCTACAGCCAGCATCCGAGCCTTCGTCAGACGACAGAACAGGCCGAAAGGGAAGAAGACTTCAAAGCAAAACTCTTCTCCCTCAGAAATCCGCATCACACTTTGAGTCAAAACCTAAGCGCTACAGCCTTTTTCCGCCACGATCACCTGATGTCTGCGGAACTCAGCCCATAAGGCCTACAGAGAACATAGCGCCGCCTCCATAAAGACTGTGTAAATCCTGCCTATCTCTGATCATCACAAAGAACTGACTATGTAGGGTGCACCACAGTAGCAGATCTTCAACAGAGACTCAGCAGATGTTACAGCCTGCCGGGAACAGCCAAGCACCAGACAGGAGGCCCTGAGACAACACAGTGTCACCACTTTCGTCGAAGTCGGAAGACGACGCCCCGTGGAAACCCAGATAGCAACCTAGGAGCTATTGACCTGTTCCGGCCCAACAGTCATCGAGGAATTCATCTCAACACCATGGATGACACCTGTACAAAGAGCAAAAGAACCGTGTAACTGCATCTGAGACAGCAGAGATCCTGGGGACATCAAAGGAGCTGATTCTACAAGAAACCTCAACAGGAGGATTTAAATCCAAATCAGACTCTTTTTGACCACGAGTAGTATGTGAAACAAACAACCCTCTTGAATGCCCTCCGTCTGAGAAAAATGTCCAGATCTCTGTAACCTGCTGGTCGACCACAGAGACAGTCACCTTACAGGAACCATGGGCAGATATCTCAGACATCAACTTTACACTGTTCACACGCTCTCCACAACAACACCAGCTTCAGACATTTCTCTTCTGTCAAGTGCGCGCAGTTCCATTGGACTCATGCCTGTCAACCACAGCAACGGCCCAGGACACCTGTGCCTTGAACTTGAAAGGGAATAACCAATACTGAACTGCTACATCCTGGTTCTTGCAGATCTCACAGCCCCATGGGGGGCCCTCTCAAGTGTGAGAACATTCTACGATCTACTAGAAAGCTCAGAGCTTTGCACTCTGGTGAATAAATGAGACTGTTGTACCTGCATTCACCAAAAGGGGTCCCTGTTCAGCTCAACACACAGTGTGACCAAGCCTTCAACCACACATATTCAATGGAATACGTGGAGCATGGCCCACTCTGGAAGCCACACCCCCTTTTTACCGAATAAGTCATCTTTTTGCAGCGTGCATACTGTACAAGTGAGTACACTTTCCAAAGATTTTGAACAATGTCTTTATGAAGAGCATGACAGCGGATTACCACTCCAAGGAGATGGACCACGCCCTGCCATCAACTGCCAGTGCTAGAGCTGCTCGTCACAAAAGACAATGATGCAGAACTAATGTCAACTATGTGGCCCCCATCACAGAACCACATGACATTACATCCCAAGCTAGCTGCATCCTGGGCTACACAGGACACAACCTACAAGGTTCGTGAAATGTTAAAAGAACTGCCCACTCATGTAAATGAGCGCTCAAGACGATGCCATGTACACACCAAATGGCACCTGCGCTTCACCACATGCCTGATTGACCCTTGCTGAACGGAGTTCCATCTGAATGTTGGACTTGCCAAACACTGCCTTAACACTGGTCTACACTGACAGCGTGACCAGAACGATAGGGGGGTAACCAAGCACCAGCAAAACATGGCTCTTACCACAGCCTGAGTTCAGACAGCACCACCACAACATCGCCAGGGCCAGCAATGAGACCCCAACCTTGTCCTACACCGCTCACCAGTACTTCAATGAAAGACCCCGGAGTGTGACACCAGCCTTTGCCCGCAATCCTGCAGAACACCTGAAGGCCAGAGAGCATGCTGCACCCGGCAAGATTCACAAGAGGAAAGTGATGTGAGTAACAAGATTTGGTATCATAACTTTGCCCAGCTACGTGAGACGTGGGGGGGGTAGTTAGACAACACCCCTCCTCATGACACAGGACTACAGGCATTTGCATGGAAGCCAATCATGCCATCCCACCTGCTGTTTCATCAAGGACTGCTGCTGTGCATCTCCGTGGAGACAGGAAACACCCTAACCAACCTGTTGCAAGAACCAGCAAACAGGTGCAGGGGTGCTCTCCCTTGATGTCTAAGCAGGATCGAAAAGATGAAAGGTACCCAATTAAAGACAATGCCTGACCACTCGGGAGCATTCTCTGCCTGTATGTCGAGATCCTGTGGACCAATAGGAACCTCCAGTGATCCCGCCATCATGATCCAACTATCCATCGTCAGCTGAAGTTTACATTCGCACTTCGTCTTCCGAAAGGGGGGATATGTAGTGACTGGATCAGTGTGAGAAAAGCCATTCAACCTCTCATTCCCTTTTGTGTCGGTCTCAAGATAACATGTTCAAAGAACAAAGCAAACCTGGCTCCATAGGGTCTGGTTTTGCATTTTGAACTCGCACCGATAGTGTGATAACCATTTGGTTCCTCTGTAGGACATTTACGACTCCTTAGCTTCAAAGCCTTGGTGATGATTATCTGTATCATCTCTAAGGCAACATCTGAGGCTAACCAGAGAAACTTCTCTGACAATAGGAACATATGTGCTTAAACTGTCCTTTTTGTATAAATGTAACTAAATGTCTGGTTATATGTTGGCAATCATGCCATCTTAAATAGTCTGTAACTCTTAGATATTCAACTTTAATTCAGGCGTGGTTTGTATTAATACATCCGAAAGAATCATAACTTGATACGCTTCAAACCTGTCCATTTTTGATATCCAAATGTTTCTCTTTACAATTCCTCATTGTTGATACATATTGTGTGACCATAGAACACATTACAATCATTATGTTATAATTTGGATTTGTATCTTGTAAAGTTACCTACAGGTCATAAGATGGAAATTAGCTGTTGAGTGAACAAAGAATCTCTTTCCCCACTCAATTTTGATTGGCCGACTCAAACTCTGAGGGCATGCCCTTCATGAAGTTAAATGTCGACCAGGACACAGTTTCTTCGCCTTTTCTCCTTGGCTCTTCTCCTTGGGTCTTCTCCTTGGCTCTTCCTGAATCGTTGGACCTTGCCTCTCACCTCCCCCTTCCGGGGGGGTGAGGTAATTCTTCCCTAACTGGAGAAGGAACAATGGACTCTGCTGCCACGCACACCTCGACGAGCCATGCGGCCGGTCATGAGGGCCGAGGCCCGCAACTTTCAACAAGGACGCAACTTCCAGAGGCCCGCAACTTTCAACGAGGCCCGCAACTTTCAGCAGGACCGCATTCTGAAATCATCTGAACATTTCCATCACTCCAAGCGCATACGAGTACATCCAGCACAGAGCTTTGCAAGTATTCCGTTTCTATAGAATAGCTGCGTTAAGTCTGTGCCTCTTTGTTAAAGATGATTTTAATGATGTTCAGAAATCGTTGCCATGCTCTCTCTCTCTCTCTCTCTCTCTCTCTCTCTCTCTGCGCTTCCTAGCGCAATTGTGTTTTATGTATTTGTTTGTTCTCATTTTTGTTTACCATGTAGAGTAGAGTTTAATAAAAACCCATAAAGGCATTTGTGATGGGTTCTCTTTGTTCACGCTCACAAACTTGGTCACTTAAACTGTGTTTCGATCTATGCTACCTCTGCTCTTAATTCTGTTTGGTAAAGTCACGTTACTTATAGTCATGAGATAACGTTAGTGTATAAAATCATTGATGTATTTGCTGGACTAATACATATGGGATTTGTATCACTATACTGCTAATCAGAATTGTAAATATGTATGTATAATGACGATTATTATACATATTTGCCTTTGAGCTAAACTAATTCCTTGACTGAAATTGATGTTTTAAATAACTCATTTCATATATGTTTGATCTTGATAGATCTGGTGGAGAATCATTTGGTGAGTTAAACTCATCCTTATTTTAACATGCAGCTAAAATCACTACAACATGCACGAAAACTCACAATAAATTGCACGCGTATCAGCCCCTGCAGAACTTGGCGTCTGATAGGGGTTTTAAAATTAGGCGTGTCAAATTGGCTCGCTAGCGCCACCTAGAACTGCCCAGACCACTACGTAATACATACATGCACCAAAATTGGTAGACTTATGGAACATCCCTAATCATTAAGAAAAGTCTCTTGGGGCATATCTCTAAACCAAACAGGAAGTCCGTTATTTTTGATTTCCTGTTGAATTTTGTAATATCTGTCAATTTCCACGTGTCGTATTTGAACGAACTCCTCCCAGAGATTTTATCCGATCAAAATTATATTCGTGTCATTTTCATCTTAAGGCCTCTGCGAAGCTAAATTGCGGAGCTTTTGACTTTTCGTCGGGAAACGTGACCCTGGCGGCCTGCCGAAGTTTAGCCTTCGCCATCAACAGGAAGTTGTTATTACTTAGGCATAGAATGTCCAACAGGCCCCAGACTTCACACATTTGACACAAGACCTGGTCTGAATACAACTACATGGTGAAATTCAGATAAAGTTATAGCGCCACCTGCAGGAAACAGGAAGTAACATGTTTTAAACTGTGATTAACGCCTCATCGTGATTCAAACAGGTCAGCATCATATTAGGCCTGTGTACATTTCCATATCAGTGTTCAATAAGAGTCATAGCGCCACCTGGTGGCAACTGGAAATATTGCAGGTATAAATACATAATATTTTTTTCTATAATTCACCTGCATTAATTTAATCAACCATCATTTACTTCTTACTTTACATTGTAATATTCAGATAGAGTCATAGCGCCACCAGCTGGCAACAGGAAATATTACAGGTATAAATAATTAAAAAAAAATCTGTAATTATCCTGCATTAATTTAATCAACTGTCATTTACTTTAGCCTTACATGATATATTCAGATAGAGTCATTGCGACACCAGCTGGCAACAAGAAATATTGCAGGCATAAATAAATAACAAATTTTACTATAATTCACCTGCATTAATTTAATCAACAATCATCTACTTTATCCTTACACGGTATATTCAGATAGAGTCATAGCGCCACCAGCTGGAAACAGGAAATATGGCGGGTATAAATATATTACAAATCCTACTATAATTCACCTGCATTGATTTGATCAACTATCTTTTACTTATTTCTTTACATGTTAATATTCAGATAGAGTCATAGCGCCACCAGCTGGCAACAGGAAATATTGCAGGTATAAATAACAAATTCTACTATAATTTGACCAGCATTAATTTAATCAACTATCAAAGACTATTTCTCTACATGGTAATATTCAGATAGAGTCATAGCGCCACCAGCTGGCAACAGGAAATATTGCAGGTATAATTAAATAACATTTTTTTCTATAATTCACCTGTATTAATTAAATCAACTATAATTTACTTTATCTATAAATGGTAACATGAAGAAAGAGTCATAGCGCCACCAAGTGGCAACAGAAAATATTACAGGTATAAATAATTAACATTTTTTTCTATAATGATCGTGCATTAATTTAATCAACTATCATTTACTTTATCCTTACATGATATATTCAGATAGAGTCATTGCGCCACCAGCTGGCAACAGGAAATATGGCACTTATAAATAAATAACAAATCCTACTATAATTCGCCTGCATTGATTTGATCAACTATCTTTTACTTATTTCTTTACATGTTAATATTCAGATAGAGTCATAGCGCCACCAGTTGGCAACAGGAAATATTGCAGGTATAAATAACAAATTCTACTATAATTCACCAGCATTAATTTCATCACCTATCACTTTTTTACATTTCCATGGCAATATTCAGATAGAGTTATAGCGCCACGTGCAGGAAAAAGGACATGGCATGTTTTCAACGTTCATGTGCCGGTTTCACACACATAATTGTGTTTACGCATGCTTACTGAATGAGACCATCGTCCACTCTGCTCCAAACGTAGCATGTTTGATTATATTAAAGCTCTATATTGTAACTCCCCGTATGCAGATTGCGCACCGTTTGTGGTTCCTGAGGCCGACTGGTTCGTGGTGGCACAGGGTTGCGGTTGCCACTTCCGCGAGGGCCCGCACATCGCTGCTTGCAGCTTTAATTATTATTATTATTATTCAGGTGGCGCTTTGATCGCAATTTAGACATCCTAAACATGCACGAAAACTCACAATAAATTGCACGCGCATCAGCCCCTGCAGAACTTGGCGTCTGATAGGGGTTTTAAAATTAGGCGTGGCAAATTGGCTCGCTAGCGCCACCTAGAACTGCCCAGACCACTACGTAATACGTACATGCACAAAAAATGGTAGACTTATGGAACACCCCGAATCATGAAGAAAAGTCTCTTGGGGCATATCTCTAAACTAAACAGGAAGTCCGTTATTTTTGATTTCCTGTTGAATTTTGTGATTTCTGTCAATTTCCACGCGTCGTATTTGAACGAACTCCTCCCAGAGATTTTATCCGATCAACATCATATTCGTCTCATTTTAATCTTAAGGCCTCTGCGAAGCTAAATTGCGGAGCTTTTGACTTTTCGTCGGGAAACGTGACCCTGGCGGCCTGCCGAAGTTTAGCCTTCGCCATCAACAGGAAGTTGTTGTTACTCAGGCATAGAATGTCCAACAGGCCCCAGACTTCACACATTTGACACAAGACCTGGCCTGATTACAACTACATGTTGAAATTCAGATAAAGTTATAGCGCCACCTGCAGGAAACAGGAAGTAACATGTTTTAAACTGCGATTAACGCCTTATCGAGATTCAAACAGGTCAGTACATATTTGGCCTGCGTACATATCCATGTCAGTGTTCAATAAGAGTCATAGCGCCACCAGGTGGCAACAGGAAATATTGCAGGTATAAATAAATATTTTTTTTTCTATAATTTACCTGCATTCATGTAGTCAACTATAATGTACTTTATCTTTACATGGTATATTCAGATGGAGTCATAGCGCCACCAGGTGGCAACCGGAAATATTGCAGGTATAAATAAATAAATAAAAATTCTATAATTTACCTGCTTTAATTTAGTCAAATATCATTCACTTTATCTTTAAATGGTAATATTCAGATAGAGTCATTGCGCCACCAGCTGGCAACAAGAAATATTGCAGGTATAAATAAATAACAAATTTTACTATAATTCACCTGCATTAATTTAATCAACTATCATTTACTTTATCTTTACATGGTATATTCACGTAGAGTCATAGCGCCGCCAGCTGGCAACAGGAAGAATTGCACGTATAAATAAATAGCAAAACCTACTATAATTCGCATGCATTAATTGTATCACCTACAATTTACTATTTTCTTTTCTATGGATATATTCAAATAGAGCTTTAGCGCCAACTGCAGGAAACAGGAAATGGCATGTTTAAAGCTCTTTTTAACTGATCATATGAAATTCAAACAGGTCAGCATTATATTTGGCCAGTGTACATATCCATACCAGTGTTCAATAAGAGTCATAGCGCCACCAGGTGGCAACAGAAAATATTGCATGTAAATAAAAAAATCCTAATTTCATTTGCCTGGGTTCATTTATTTTATCACCCATCACTTTTTTCCATTTCCATGGCAATATTCAGATACAGTTATAGCGGCACCTGCAGGAAAAAGGAAATGGCATGTTTTCAACGTTCATGTGCCGGTTTCAAACACATATTTGTGTTTACGTATACTTAGTGAATGAGACCATCGTCCACTCTGCTACGCATGCTTAGTGAATGAGACCATCGTCCACTCTGAGGCCGACTGGTTCGTGGTGGCACAGGGTTGCGGTTGCCACTTCCGCGAGGGCCCGCACATCGCTGCTTGCAGCTTTAATTAGGGCCCGAGCACGAAAGAGCAAGCCACCGGCTTGCTCTGCAGTGCAGAGCCCTCTTGTTTCTGTGTTGTTTATTATTATTAGGGCCCGAGCACGAAAGAGCAGCCACCGGCTTGCTCTGCAGTGCAGAGCCCTCTTGTTTGCTCTGCAGTGCAGAGCCTCTTGTTTCTGTGTTGTTATTATTATTATTATTCAGGTGGCGCTTTGATCGCAATTTAGACTCCTAAACATGCACGAAAACTCACAATAAATTGCACGCGCATCAGCCCCTGCAGAACTTGGCGTCTGATAGGGGTTTTAAAATTAGGCGTGGCAAATTGGCTCGCTAGCGCCACCTAGAACTGCCCAGACCGCTACGTAATACGTACATGCACCAAAATTGGTAGACTTATTGAACACCCCGAATCATTAAGAAAAGTCTCTTGGGGCATATCTCTAAACCAAACAGGAAGTCCGTCATTTTTGATTTCCTGCTGAATTTTGTCATTTCTGTCAATTTCCACGCGTCGTATTTGAACGAACTCCTCCCGGAGATTTTATCCGATCAACATCATATTCGTTTCATTTTCATCTTAAGGCCTCTGCGAAGCTAAATTGCGGAGCTTTTGACTTTTCGTCGGGAAACGTGACCCTGGCGGCCTGCCGAAGTTTAGCCTTCGCCATCAACAGGAAGTTGTTGTTACTCAGGCATAGAATGTCCAACAGGCCCCAGACTTCACACATTTGACACAAGACCTGGCCTGAATACAACTATATGATGAAATTCAGATAAAGTTATAGCGCCACCTGCAGGAAAAGGAAGTAACATGTTTTAAACTGTGATTAAGCGCCTATCGAGATTCAAACAGGTCAGTACATATTTGGCCTGCGTACATATCCATGTCAGTGTTCAATAAGAGTCATAGCGCCACCAGGTGGCAACAGGAAATATTGCAGGTATAAATAAATATTTTTTTTTTCTATAATTTACCTGCATTCGTAGTCAACTATAATGTACTTTATCTTTACATGGTATATTCAGATGGAGTCATAGCGCCACCAGGTGGCAACCGGAAATATTGCAGGTATAAATAAATAATAAAATTCTATAATTTACCTGCTTTAATTTAGTCAATATCATTCACTTTATCTTAAATGTAATATTCAGATAGAGTCATTGCGCCACCAGCTGGCAACAAAATATGCAGGTATAAATAAATAACAAATTTTACTATAATTCACCTGCATTAATTTAATCAACTATCATTTTTTATCCTTACCGGTATATTCAGATAGAGTCATAGCGCCACCAGGTGGCAACAGGAAATTTGCAGGTATAAATAAATAACATATTTTACTATAATTCACCTGCATTAATTTATCAACTCATTTACTTTATCCTTATACGGTATATTCAGATAGAGTCATAGCGCCACCAGCTGGCAACAGGAAATTGCATGTGTGAAAAAATAAATCTTACTTTAATTCGCCTGCATTAAATTTATCACCTATAATTTCTTTTCTTATATAGTAATATTCAGATACAGTTATAGCGCCACCTGCAGGAAACAGGAAATGGGATGTTTTAAACTGTTTTTAACTGCTCAAAGAGATTAAAACAGGTCAGCATAATGTCTGGCCAGGGTAGATATCCAGGTATGTTGCATTTATGGTTATAGCGCCACCTACTGACAACAGGAAACATGGCACTTATAAATAAATAACATTTTTTTCTATAACTCACCTGGATTAATTTAATCAACTATCATTTACTTTATGTTTACATTGTATATTCAGGTAGAGTCAAAGCACCACCAGTGGCAACAGGAAATATGCAGGTATAAATAAATGATTAAAATCTATAATTCACCTGCATTAATTTAATCAACTATCATTTACTTTATCTTTACATGGTATATTCAGATAGACTCATAGCGCCCCCATGTGGCAACAGGAAACATTGCACTTATAAATATACAAATCCTACAATAATTCGCCTGCATTGATTTGATCAACTATCTTTTACTTATTTCTAACATGTTAATATTCAGATACAGTCATAGCGCCACCAGCTGGCAACAGGAAATATGGCACATATACATAAACAACGATTCCTATAATAATTCGCCATCTACTTTACAAGAAATCACTTCGACCCATCCTCTAAACTCCCGGGATGTCATGTGTTTCTATTACCAATGCACGTTCTGTGCAGTTTTTGCCATTTCAAGGTTTCACACTTTAACAAACTCCTCCTAGAGCTTTATTAAGATTAACACCATATTTGGTTAGTCTTAGGTACATTTTTTGTGATGCTTAATGGTGTACACCTTGATTTGAACGTTCATGTGCCGGTTCACACACATATTTGTCTGTACGCATGCTTGTTGAATGAGACTTAACTATAATCTACATTTTTCTTTACATAGTAATATTCAGATAGAGTTATAGCGCCACGTGCAGGAAACAGGAAATGGCATATTTTCAACGTTCATGTGCCGGTTTCACACACATATTTGTTTACGCATGCTTAGTGAATGAGACCATCGTCCACTCTGCTCCAAACGTAGCATGTTTGATTAGATTTATGCTCTATATTGTAACTCCCTGTATGCAGATTGCTCACTTTACTATTCCTGCGGCTGACTGGTTCGTGGTGGCACAGGGTTGCGGTTGCCACTTCCGCGAGGGCCCGCACACGCTGCTTGCAGCTTTAAATTAGGCCCGAGCACGAAGAGCAAGCCACCGCTTGCTCTGCAGTGCAGAGCCCTCTTGTTTCTGTGTTGTTTATTATTATATTATTAGGGCCCGAGCACGAAAGAGCAAGCCACCGGCTTGCTCTGCAGTGCAGAGCCCTCTTGTTTCTGTGTTGTTTATTATTATTATTATTATTATTATTCCGGTGGCGCTTTGATCGCAATTTAGACGGCCTAAACATGCACGAAAACTCACAATAAATTGCACGCGCATCAGCCCCTGCAGAACTTGGCGTCTGATAGGGGTTTTAAAATTAGGCGTGGCAAATTGGCTCGCTAGCGCCACCTAGAACTGCCCAGACCGCTACGTAATACGTACATGCACCAAAATTGGTAGACTTATGGAACACCCCGAATCATGAAGAAAAGTCTCTTGGGGCATATCTCTAAACTAAACAGGAAGTCCGTCATTTTTGATTTCCTGCTGAATTTTGTCATTTATGTCAATTTCCACGCGTCGTATTTGAACGAACTCCTCCCAGAGATTTTATCCGATCAACATCATATTCGTCTCATTTTAATCTTAAGGCCTCTGCGAAGCTAAATTGCGGAGCTTTTGACTTTTCGTCAGGAAACGTGACCCTGGCGGCCAGCCGAAGTTTAGCCTTCGCCATCAACAGGAAGTTGTTGTTACCGAGGCATAGAATGTCCAACAGGCCCCAGACTTCACACATTTGACACAAGACCTGGTCCTTAATACAACTACATGTTGAATTCAGATAAAGTTATAGCGCCACCTGCAGGAAACAGGAAGTAACATGTTTTAAACTGCGATTAACGCCTTATCGAGATTCAAACAGGTCAGTACATATTTGGCCTGCGTACATATCCATGTCAGTGTTCAATAAGAGTCATAGCGCCACCAGGTGGCAACAGGAAATATTGCAGGTATAAATAAATATTTTTTTTTTCTATAATTTACCTGCATTCATGTAGTCAACTATAATGTACTTTATCTTTACATGGTATATTCAGATGGAGTCATAGCGCCACCAGGTGGCAACCGGAAATATTGCAGGTATAAATAAATAAATAAAAATTCTATAATTTACCTGCTTTAATTTAGTCAAATATCATTCACTTTATCTTTAAATGGTAATATTCAGATAGAGTCATTGCGCCACCAGCTGGCAACAAGAAATATTGCAGGTATAAATAAATAACAAATTTTACTATAATTCACCTGCATTAATTTAATCAACTATCATTTACTTTATCCTTACACGGTATATTCAGATAGAGTCATAGCGCCACTAGGTGGCAACAGGAAATATTGCAGGTATAAATAAATAACATATTTTACTATAATTCACCTGCATTAATTTAATCAACAATCATTTACTTTATCCTTATACGGTATATTCAGATAGAGTCATAGCGCCACCAGCTGGCAACAGGAAATATTGCATGTGTGAAAAAATAAATCTTACTTTAATTCGCCTGCATTAAATTTATCACCTATAATTTCTTTTCTTTATATAGTAATATTCAGATACAGTTATAGCGCCACCTGCAGGAAACAGGAAATGGGATGTTTTAAACTGTTTTTAACTGCTCAAAGAGATTAAAACAGGTCAGCATAATGTCTGGCCAGGGTAGATATCCAGGTATGTTGCATTTATGGTTATAGCGCCACCTACTGACAACAGGAAACATGGCACTTATAAATAAATAACATTTTTTTCTATAACTCACCTGGATTAATTTAATCAACTATCATTTACTTTATGTTTACATTGTATATTCAGGTAGAGTCAAAGCACCACCAGGTGGCAACAGGAAATATTGCAGGTATAAATAAATGATTAAAATCTATAATTCACCTGCATTAATTTAATCAACTATCATTTACTTTATCTTTACATGGTATATTCAGATAGACTCATAGCGCCCCCATGTGGCAACAGGAAACATTGCACTTATAAATAAATTACAAATCCTACAATAATTCGCCTGCATTGATTTGATCAACTATCTTTTACTTATTTCTTAACATGTTAATATTCAGATACAGTCATAGCGCCACCAGCTGGCAACAGGAAATATGGCACATATACATAAACAACGATTCCTATAATAATTCGCCATCTACTTTACAAAGAGAAATCACTTCGACCCATCCTCTAAACTCCCTGGGATGTCATGTGTTTTCTATTACCAATGCACGTTCTGTGCAGTTTTTGCCATTTCAAGGTTTCACACTTTAACAAACTCCTCCTAGAGCTTTATTAAGATTAACACCATATTTGGTTAGTCTTAGGTACATTTTTTGTGATGCTTAATGGTGTACACCTTGAATTTGAACGTTCATGTGCCGGTTTCACACACATATTTGTCTGTACGCATGCTTATTGAATGAGACCATTAACTATAATCTACATTTTTCTTTACATAGTAATATTCAGATAGAGTTATAGCGCCACGTGCAGGAAAAAGGAAATGGCATATTTTCAACGTTCATGTGCCGGTTTCACACACATATTTGTGTTTACGCATGCTTAGTGAATGAGACCATCGTCCACTCTGCTCCAAACGTAGCATGTTTGATTAGATTTATGCTCTATATTGTAACTCCCTGTATGCAGATTGCTCACCGTTTACTATTCCTGCGGCTGACTGGTTCGTGGTGGCACAGGGTTGCGGTTGCCACTTCCGCGAGGGCCCGCACATCGCTGCTTGCAGCTTTAATTATTATTATTATTATTATTCAGGTGGCGCTTTGATCGCAATTTAGACATCCTAAACATGCACGAAAACTCACAATAAATTGCACGCGCATCAGCCCCTGCAGAACTTGGCGTCTGATAGGGGTTTTAAAATTAGGCGTGGCAAATTGGCTCGCTAGCGCCACCTAGAACTGCCCAGACCACTACGTAATACGTACATGCACAAAAAATGGTAGACTTATGGAACACCCCGAATCATGAAGAAAAGTCTCTTGGGGCATATCTCTAAACTAAACAGGAAGTCCGTTATTTTTGATTTCCTGTTGAATTTTGTGATTTCTGTCAATTTCCACGCGTCGTATTTGAACGAACTCCTCCCAGAGATTTTATCCGATCAACATCATATTCATCTCATTTTAATCTTAAGGCCTCTGCGAAGCTAAATTGCGGAGCTTTTGACTTTTCGTCGGGAAACGTGACCCTGGCGGCCTGCCGAAGTTTAGCCTTCGCCATCAACAGGAAGTTGTTGTTACTCAGGCATAGAATGTCCAACAGGCCCCAGACTTCACACATTTGACACAAGACCTGGCCTGAATACAACTATATGATGAAATTCAGATAAAGTTACAGCGCCACCTGCAGGAAACGGGAAGTAACTTGTTTTAAACTGTGATTAACGCCTTATCGAGATTCAAACAGGTCAGTATTATATTTGACCTGTGTACATATCCATGTCAGTGTTCAATAAGAGTCATAGCGCCACCAGGTGGCAACAGGAATTATTGCAGGTATAAATAAATAAATAAAAATTCTATAATTTACCTCCATTAATTTAATCAACTATCATTTACTTTATCTTTACATGGTATATTCACGTAGAGTCATAGCGCCACCTGGTGGCAACTGAAAATATTGCAGGTATAAATACATAATATTTTTTTCTATAATTCACCTGCATTAATTTAATCAACCATCATTTACTTCTTACTTTACATTGTAATATTCAGGTAGAGTCATAGCGCCGCCAGCTGGCAAAAGGAAGAATTGCACGTATAAATAAATAGCAAAACCTACTATAATTCGCCTGCATTAATTTTTTCACCTATCATTGACTTTTTTTTACATTGATAATATTCAGATAGAGTCATAGCGCCACCAGCTGGCAACAGGAAATATTACAGGTATAAATAATTTTATGAAATCTGTAATTATCCTGCATTAATTTAATCAACTATCATTTACTTTATCCTTACATGATATATTCAGATAGAGTCATTGCGCCACCAGCTGGCAACAGGAAATATGGCACTTATAAATAAATAACAAATCCTACTATAATTCGCCTGCATTGATTTGATCAACTATCTTTTACTTATTTCTTTACATGTTAATATTCAGATAGAGTCATAGCGCCACCAGTTGGCAACAGGAAATATTGCAGGTATAAATAACAAATTCTACTATAATTCACCAGCATTAATTTCATCACGTATCACTTTTTTACATTTCCATGGCAATATTCAGATAGAGTTATAGCGCCACGTGCAGGAAAAAGGAAATGGCATATTTTCAACGTTCATGTGCCGGTTTCACACACATATTTGTGTTTACGCATGCTTAGTGAATGAGACCATCGTCCACTCTGCTCCAAACGTAGCATGTTTGATTAGATTTATGCTCTATATTGTAACTCCCTGTATGCAGATTGCTCACCGTTTACTATTCCTGCGGCTGACTGGTTCGTGGTGGCACAGGGTTGCGGTTGCCACTTCCGCGAGGGCCCGCACATCGCTGCTTGCAGCTTTAATTAGGGCCCGAGCACGAAAGAGCAAGCCACCGGCTTGCTCTGCAGTGCAGAGCCCTCTTGTTTCTGTGTTGTTTATTATTAGGGCCCGAGCACGAAAGAGCAAGCCACCGGCTTGCTCTGCAGTGCAGAGCCCTCTTGTTTCTGTGTTGTTTATTATTATTATTATTATTATTATTATTCCGGTGGCGCTTTGATCGCAATTTAGACGGCCTAAACATGCACGAAAACTCACAATAAATTGCACGCGCATCAGCCCCTGCAGAACTTGGCGTCTGATAGGGGTTTTAAAATTAGGCGTGGCAAATTGGCTCGCTAGCGCCACCTAGAACTGCCCAGACCGCTACGTAATACGTACATGCACAAAAAATGGTAGACTTATGGAACACCCCGAATCATGAAGAAAAGTCTCTTGGGGCATATCTCTAAACTAAACAGGAAGTCCCTTATTTTTGATTTCCTGTTGAATTTTGTGATTTCTGTCAATTTCCACGCGTCGTATTTGAACGAACTCCTCCCAGAGATTTTATCCGATCAACATCATATTCGTCTCATTTTAATCTTAAGGCCTCTGCGAAGCTAAATAGCGGAGCTTTTGACTTTTCGTCGGGAAACGTGACCCTGGCGGCCTGCCGAAGTTTAGCCTTCGCCATCAACAGGAAGTTGTTATTACTTAGGCATAGAATGTCCAACAGGCCCCAGACTTCACACATTTGACACAAGACCTGGTCTGAATACAACTACATGGTGAAATTCAGATAAAGTTATAGCGCCACCTGCAGGAAACAGGAAGTAACATGTTTTAAACTGTGATTAACGCCTCATCGTGATTCAAACAGGTCAGCATCATATTAGGCCTGTGTACATTTCCATATCAGTGTTCAATAAGAGTCATAGCGCCACCTGGTGGCAACTGGAAATATTGCAGGTATAAATACATAATATTTTTTTCTATAATTCACCTGCATTAATTTAATCAACCATCATTTACTTCTTACTTTACATTGTAATATTCAGATAGAGTCATAGCGCCACCAGCTGGCAACAGGAAATATTACAGGTATAAATAATTAAAAAAAAATCTGTAATTATCCTGCATTAATTTAATCAACTGTCATTTACTTTAGCCTTACATGATATATTCAGATAGAGTCATTGCGACACCAGCTGGCAACAAGAAATATTGCAGGCATAAATAAATAACAAATTTTACTATAATTCACCTGCATTAATTTAATCAACAATCATCTACTTTATCCTTACACGGTATATTCAGATAGAGTCATAGCGCCACCAGCTGGAAACAGGAAATATGGCGGGTATAAATATATTACAAATCCTACTATAATTCACCTGCATTGATTTGATCAACTATCTTTTACTTATTTCTTTACATGTTAATATTCAGATAGAGTCATAGCGCCACCAGCTGGCAACAGGAAATATTGCAGGTATAAATAACAAATTCTACTATAATTTGACCAGCATTAATTTAATCAACTATCAAAGACTATTTCTCTACATGGTAATATTCAGATAGAGTCATAGCGCCACCAGCTGGCAACAGGAAATATTGCAGGTATAATTAAATAACATTTTTTTCTATAATTCACCTGTATTAATTAAATCAACTATAATTTACTTTATCTATAAATGGTAACATGAAGAAAGAGTCATAGCGCCACCAAGTGGCAACAGAAAATATTACAGGTATAAATAATTAACATTTTTTTCTATAATGATCGTGCATTAATTTAATCAACTATCATTTACTTTATCCTTACATGATATATTCAGATAGAGTCATTGCGCCACCAGCTGGCAACAGGAAATATGGCACTTATAAATAAATAACAAATCCTACTATAATTCGCCTGCATTGATTTGATCAACTATCTTTTACTTATTTCTTTACATGTTAATATTCAGATAGAGTCATAGCGCCACCAGTTGGCAACAGGAAATATTGCAGGTATAAATAACAAATTCTACTATAATTCACCAGCATTAATTTCATCACCTATCACTTTTTTACATTTCCATGGCAATATTCAGATAGAGTTATAGCGCCACGTGCAGGAAAAAGGACATGGCATGTTTTCAACGTTCATGTGCCGGTTTCACACACATAATTGTGTTTACGCATGCTTACTGAATGAGACCATCGTCCACTCTGCTCCAAACGTAGCATGTTTGATTATATTAAAGCTCTATATTGTAACTCCCCGTATGCAGATTGCGCACCGTTTGTGGTTCCTGAGGCCGACTGGTTCGTGGTGGCACAGGGTTGCGGTTGCCACTTCCGCGAGGGCCCGCACATCGCTGCTTGCAGCTTTAATTATTATTATTATTATTCTGGTGGCGCTTTGATCGCAATTTAGACGGCCTAAACATGCACGAAAACTCACAATAAATTGCACGCGCATCAGCCCCTGCAGAACTTGGCGTCTGATAGGGGTTTTAAAATTAGGCGTGGCAAATTGGCTCGCTAGCGCCACCTAGAACTGCCCAGACCGCTACGTAATTTGTACATGCACAAAAATTGGTAGACTTATGGAACACCCCGAATCATGAAGAAAAGTCTCTTGGGGCATATCTCTAAACCAAACAGGAAGTCCGTTATTTTTGATTTCCTGTTGAATTTTGTGATTTCTGTCAATTTCCACGCGTCGTATTTGAACGAACTCCTCCCAGAGATTTTATCCGATCAACATCATATTCGTGTCATTTTAATCTTAAGGCCTCTGCGAAGCTAAATTGCGGAGCTTTTGACTTTTCGTCGGGAAATGTGACCCTGGCGGCCTGGCAAAGTTTAGCCTTCGCCATCAACAGGAAGTTGTTGTTACTCAGGCATAGAATGTCCAACAGGCCACAGACTTCACACATTTGACACAAGACCTGGCCTGAATACAACTATATGATGAAATTCAGATAAAGTTACAGCGCCACCTGCAGGAAACGGGAAGTAACTTGTTTTAAACTGTGATTAACGCCTCATCGAGTTTCAAACAGGTCAGCATAATATTTGACCTGTGTACATATCCATGTCAGTGTTCAATAAGAGTCATAGCGCCATCAGGTGGCAACAGGAATTATTGCAGGTATAAATAAATAACGTTTTTTCTATAATTCACCTGCATTAATTTAATCAACTATCATTTACTTTATCTTTACATGGTATATTCAGGTAGAGTCATAGCGCCGCCAGCTGGCAACAGGAAGAATTGCACGTATAAATAAATAGCAAAACCTACTATAATTCGCCTGCATTATTATTATCACCTATCATTGACTTTTTTTTACATTGATAATATTCAGATAGAGTCATAGCGCCACCAGCTGGCAACAGGAAATATTACAGGTATAAATAATTTACAAAAAAATCTGTAATTATCCTGCATTAATTTAATCAGCTATCATTTACTTTATCCTTACATGATATATTCAGATAGAGTCATTGCGCCACCAGCTGGCAACAGGAAATATGGCACTTATAAATAAATAACAAATCCTACTATAATTCGCCTGCATTGATTTGATCAACTATCTTTTACATATTTCTTTACATGTTAATATTCAGATGGAGTCATAGCGCCACCAGTTGGCAACAGGAAATATTGCAGGTATAAATAACAAATTCTACTATAATTCACCAGCATTAATTTCATCACCTATCACTTTTTTACATTTCCATGGCAATATTCAGATAGAGTTATAGCGCCACGTTAAGGAAAAAGGAAATGGCAAGTTTTCAACGTTCATGTGCCGGTTTCACACACATATTTGTGTTTACGCATGCTTAGTGAATGAGACCATCGTCCACTCTGCTCCAAACGTAGCATGTTTGATTAGATTTATGCTCTATATTGTAACTCCCTGTATGCAGATTGCTCACCGTTTACTATTCCTGCGGCTGACTGGTTCGTGGTGGCACAGGGTTGCGGTTGCCACTTCCGCGAGGGCCCGCACATCGCTGCTTGCAGCTTTAATTAGGGCCCGAGCACGAAAGAGCAAGCCACCGGCTTGCTCTGCAGTGCAGAGCCCTCTTGTTTCTGTGTTGTTTATTATTATTATTATTATTCAGGTGGCGCTTTGATCGCAATTTAGACATCCTAAACATGCACGAAAACTCACAATAAATTGCACGCGCATCAGCCCCTGCAGAACTTGGCGTCTGATAGGGGTTTTAAAATTAGGCGTGGCAAATTGGCTCGCTAGCGCCACCTAGAACTGCCCAGACCGCTACGTAATACGTACATGCACCAAAATTGGTAGACTTATTGAACACCCCGAATCATTAAGAAAAGTCTCTTGGGGCATATCTCTAAACCAAACAGGAAGTCCGTCATTTTTGATTTCCTGCTGAATTTTGTCATTTCTGTCAATTTCCACGCGTCGTATTTGAACGAACTCCTCCCGGAGATTTTATCCGATCAACATCATATTCGTTTCATTTTCATCTTAAGGCCTCTGCGAAGCTAAATTGCGGAGCTTTTGACTTTTCGCCGGGAAACGTGACCCTAGCGGCCTGACAAAGTTTAGCCTTCGCCATCAACAGGAAGTTGTTGTTACTCAGGCATAGAATGTCCAACAGGCCCCAGACTTCACACATTTGACACAAGACCTGGCCTGATTACAACTACATGTTGAAATTCAGATAAAGTTATAGCGCCACCTGCAGGAAACAGGAAGTAACATGTTTTAAACTGCGATTAGCGCCTTATCGAGATTCAAACAGGTCAGTACATATTTGGCCTGCGTACATATCCATGTCAGTGTTCAATAAGAGTCATAGCGCCACCAGGTGGCAACAGGAAATATTGCAGGTATAAATAAATATTTTTTTTTCTATAATTTACCTGCATTCATGTAGTCAACTATAATGTACTTTATCTTTACATGGTATATTCAGATGGAGTCATAGCGCCACCAGGTGGCAACCGGAAATATTGCAGGTATAAATAAATAAATAAAAATTCTATAATTTACCTGCTTTAATTTAGTCAAATATCATTCACTTTATCTTTAAATGGTAATATTCAGATAGAGTCATTGCGCCACCAGCTGGCAACAAGAAATATTGCAGGTATAAATAAATAACAAATTTTACTATAATTCACCTGCATTAATTTAATCAACTATAATTTACTTTATCCTTACACGGTATATTCAGATAGAGTCATAGCGCCACCAGCTGGCAACAGGAAATATTGCAGGTATAAATAAATAACATATTTTACTATAATTCACCTGCATTAATTTAATCAACAATCATTTACTTTATCCTTATACGGTATATTCAGATAGAGTCATAGCGCCACCAGCTGGCAACAGGAAATATTGCATGTGTGAAAAAATAAATCTTACTTTAATTCGCCTGCATTAAATTTATCACCTATAATTTCTTTTCTTTATATAGTAATATTCAGATACAGTTATAGCGCCACCTGCAGGAAACAGGAAATGGGATGTTTTAAACTGTTTTTAACTGCTCAAAGAGATTAAAACAGGTCAGCATAATGTCTGGCCAGGGTAGATATCCAGGTATGTTGCATTTATGGTTATAGCGCCACCTACTGACAACAGGAAACATGGCACTTATAAATAAATAACATTTTTTTCTATAACTCACCTGGATTAATTTAATCAACTATCATTTACTTTATGTTTACATTGTATATTCAGGTAGAGTCAAAGCACCACCAGGTGGCAACAGGAAATATTGCAGGTATAAATAAATGATTAAAATCTATAATTCACCTGCATTAATTTAATCAACTATCATTTACTTTATCTTTACATGGTATATTCAGATAGACTCATAGCGCCCCCATGTGGCAACAGGAAACATTGCACTTATAAATAAATTACAAATCCTACAATAATTCGCCTGCATTGATTTGATCAACTATCTTTTACTTATTTCTTAACATGTTAATATTCAGATACAGTCATAGCGCCACCAGCTGGCAACAGGAAATATGGCACATATACATAAACAACGATTCCTATAATAATTCGCCATCTACTTTACAAAGAGAAATCACTTCGACCCATCCTCTAAACTCCCTGGGATGTCATGTGTTTTCTATTACCAATGCACGTTCTGTGCAGTTTTTGCCATTTCAAGGTTTCACACTTTAACAAACTCCTCCTAGAGCTTTATTAAGATTAACACCATATTTGGTTAGTCTTAGGTACATTTTTTGTGATGCTTAATGGTGTACACCTTGAATTTGAACGTTCAGTGTGCCGGTTTCACACACATATTTGTCTGTACGCATGCTTGTTGAATGAGACCATTAACTATAATCTACATTTTTCTTTACATAGTAATATTCAGATAGAGTTATAGCGCCACGTGCAGGAAACAGGAAATGGCATATTTTCAACGTTCATGTGCCGGTTTCACACACATATTTGTGTTTACGCATGCTTAGTGAATGAGACCATCGTCCACTCTGCTCCAAACGTAGCATGTTTGATTAGATTTATGCTCTATATTGTAACTCCCTGTATGCAGATTGCTCACCGTTTACTATTCCTGCGGCTGACTGGTTCGTGGTGGCACAGGGTTGCGGTTGCCACTTCCGCGAGGGCCCGCACATCGCTGCTTGCAGCTTTAATTATTATTATTATTATTCCGTGGCGCTTTGATCGCAATTTAGACGGCCTAAACATGCACGAAAACTCACAATAATTGCACGCGCATCAGCCCTGCAGAACTTGGCGTCTGATAGGGGTTTTAAAATTAGGCGTGGCAAATTGGCTCGCTAGCGCCACCTAGAACTGCCCAGACCGCTACGTAATACGTACATGCACCAAAATTGGTAGACTTATTGAACACCCCGAATCATTAAGAAAAGTCTCTTGGGGCATATCTCTAAACCAAACAGGAAGTCCGTCATTTTTGATTTCCTGCTGAATTTTGTCATTTCTGTCAATTTCCACGCGTCGTATTTGAACGAACTCCTCCCAGAGATTTTATCCGATCAACATCATATTCGTCTCATTTTAATCTTAAGGCCTCTGCGAAGCTAAATTGCGGAGCTTTTGACTTTTCGTCGGGAAACGTGACCCTGGCGGCCTGCCAAAGTTTAGCCTTCGCCATCAACAGGAAGTTGTTGTTACTCAGGCATAGAATGTCCAACAGGCCCCAGACTTCACACATTTGACACAAGACCTGGTCTTAATACAACTACATGTTGAAATTCAGATAAAGTTATAGCGCCACCTGCAGGAAACAGGAAGTAACATGTTTTAAACTGCGATTAACGCCTTATCGAGATTCAAACAGGTCAGTACATATTTGGCCTGCGTACATATCCATGTCAGTGTTCAATAAGAGTCATAGCGCCACCAGGTGGCAACAGGAAATATTGCAGGTATAAATAAATATATTTTTTTCTATATTTACCTGCATTCATGTAGTCAACTATAATGTACTTTATCTTTACATGGTATATTCAGATGGAGTCATAGCGCCACCAGGTGGCAACCGGAAATATTGCAGGTATAAATAAATAAATAAAAATTCTATAATTTACCTGCTTTAATTTAGTCAAATATCATTCACTTTATCTTTAAATGGTAATATTCAGATAGAGTCATTGCGCCACCAGCTGGCAACAAGAAATATTGCAGGTATAAATAAATAACAAATTTTACTATAATTCACCTGCATTAATTTAATCAACTATCATTTACTTTATCCTTACACGGTATATTCAGATAGAGTCATAGCGCCACCAGGTGGCAACAGGAAATATTGCAGGTATAAATAAATAACATATTTTACTATAATTCACCTGCATTAATTTAATCAACATCATTTACTTTATCCTTATACGGTATATTCAGATAAGAGTCATAGCGCCACCAGCTGGCAACAGGAAATATTGCATGTGTGAAAAAATAAATCTTACTTTAATTCGCCTGCATTAAATTTATCACCTATAATTTCTTTTCTTTATATAGTAATATTCAGATACAGTTATAGCGCCACCTGCAGGAAACAGGAAATGGCATATTTTCAACGTTCATGTGCCGGTTTCACACACATATTTGTGTTTACGCATGCTTAGTGAATGAGACCATCGTCCACTCTGCTCCAAACGTAGCATGTTTGATTAGATTTATGCTCTATATTGTAACTCCCTGTATGCAGATTGCTCACCGTTTACTATTCCTGCGGCTGACTGGTTCGTGGTGGCACAGGGTTGCGGTTGCTACTTCCGCGAGGGCCCGCACATCGCTGCTTGCAGCTTTAATTATTATTATTATTATTCAGGTGGCGCTTTGATCGCAATTTAGACATCCTAAACATGCACGAAAACTCACAATAAATTGCACGCGCATCAGCCCCTGCAGAACTTGGCGTCTGATAGGGGTTTTAAAATTAGGCGTGGCAAATTGGCTCGCTAGCGCCACCTAGAACTGCCCAGACCACTACGTAATACGTACATGCACAAAAAATGGTAGACTTATGGAACACCCCGAATCATGAAGAAAAGTCTCTTGGGGCATATCTCTAAACTAAACAGGAAGTCCGTTATTTTTGATTTCCTGTTGAATTTTGTGATTTCTGTCAATTTCCACGCGTCGTATTTGAACGAACTCCTCCCAGAGATTTTATCCGATCAACATCATATTCGTCTCATTTTAATCTTAAGGCCTCTGCGAAGCTAAATTGCGGAGCTTTTGACTTTTCGTCGGGAAACGTGACCCTGGCGGCCTGCCGAAGTTTAGCCTTCGCCATCAACAGGAAGTTGTTGTTACTCAGGCATAGAATGTCCAACAGGCCCCAGACTTCACACATTTGACACAAGACCTGGTCTTAATACAACTACATGGTGAAATTCAGATAAAGTTATAGCGCCACCTGCAGGAAACAGGAAGTAACATGTTTTAAACTGTGATTAACGCCTCATCGAGATTCAAACAGGTCAGCATCATGTTTGGCCTGTGTACATATCCATGTCAGTGTTCAATAAGAGTAATAGCGCCACCAGGTGGCAACAGGAAATATTGCAGGTATAAATAAATATATTTTTTTTCTATAATTTACCTGCATTAATTTAGTCAACTATCATGTACTTTATCTTTACATGGTATATTCAGATAGAGTCATTGCGCCACCAGCTGGCAACAAGAAATATTGCAGGTATAAATAAATAACAAATTCTACTATAATTCACCTGCATTAATTTAATCAACTATCATTCACTTTATCCTTACATGGTATATTCAGATAGAGTCATAGCGCCACCAGCTGGCAACAATAAATATTGCAGGTATAAATCATTTTTACAAAAAATCTGTAATTATCCTGCATTAATTTAATCAACTATCATTTACTTTATCCTTACATGATATATTCAGATAGAGTCATTGCGCCACCAGCTGGCAACAGGAAATATGGCACTTATAAATAAAACAAATCCTACTATAATTCGCCTGCATTGATTTGATCAACTATCTTTTACTTATTTCTTTACATGTTAATATTCAGATAGAGTCATAGCGCCACCAGTTGGCAACAGGAAATATTGCAGGTATAATAACAAATTCTACTATAATTCACCAGCATTAATTTCATCACCTATCACTTTTTTACATTTCCATGGCAATATTCAGATACAGTTATAGCGGCACCTGCAGGAAACGGCATGTTTTCAACGTTCATGTGCCGGTTTCACACACATATTTGTGTTTACGCATGCTTACTGAATGAGACCATCGTCCACTCTGCTCCAAACGTAGCATGTTTGATTAGATCTAAGCTCTATATTGTAACTCCCTGTATGCAGATTGCTCACAGTTTTCTGTTCCTGAGGCCGACTGGTTCGTGGTGGCACAGGGTTGCGGTTGCCACTTCCGCGAGGGCCCGCACATCGCTGCTTGCAGCTTTAATTATTATTATTCAGGTGGCGCTTTGATCGCAATTTAGACATCCTAAACATGCACGAAAACTCACAATAAATTGCACGCGCATCAGCCCCTGCAGAACTTGGCGTCTGATAGGGGTTTTAAAATTAGGCGTGGCAAATTGGCTCGCTAGCGCCACCTAGAACTGCCCAGACCACTACGTAATACGTACATGCACAAAAAATGGTAGACTTATGGAACACCCCGAATCATGAAGAAAAGTCTCTTGGGGCATATCTCTAAACTAAACAGGAAGTCCGTTATTTTTGATTTCCTGTTGAATTTTGTGATTTCTGTCAATTTCCACGCGTCGTATTTGAACGAACTCCTCCCAGAGATTTTATCCGATCAACATCATATTCGTCTCATTTTAATCTTAAGGCCTCTGCGAAGCTAAATTGCGGAGCTTTTGACTTTTCGTCGGGAAACGTGACCCTGGCGGCCTGCCGAAGTTTAGCCTTCGCCATCAACAGGAAGTTGTTGTTACTCAGGCATAGAATGTCCAACAGGCCCCAGACTTCACACATTTGACACAAGACCTGGTCTTAATACAACTACATGGTGAAATTCAGATAAAGTTATAGCGCCACCTGCAGGAAACAGGAAGTAACATGTTTTAAACTGTGATTAACGCCTCATCGAGATTCAAACAGGTCAGCATCATGTTTGGCCTGTGTACATATCCATGTCAGTGTTCAATAAGAGTAATAGCGCCACCAGGTGGCAACAGGAAATATTGCAGGTATAAATAAATATTTTTTTTTCTATAATTTACCTGCATTAATTTAGTCAACTATCATGTACTTTATCTTTACATGGTATATTCAGATAGAGTCATTGCGCCACCAGCTGGCAACAAGAAATATTGCAGGTATAAATAAATAACAAATTCTACTATAATTCACCTGCATTAATTTAATCAACTATCATTCACTTTATCCTTCCACGGTATATTCAGATAGAGTCATAGCGCCACTAGGTGGCAACAGGAAATATTGCAGGTATAAATAAATAATATATTTTACTATAATTCACCTGCATTAATTTAATCAACAATCATTTACTTTATCCTTACATGGTATATTCAGATAGAGTCATAGCGCCACCAGCTGGCAACAATAAATATTGCAGGTATAAATCATTAGAAAAATATTAGATATTGTGTGCTTGCTACAAAAGGCAATTGTAACTCCCTGTATGCAGATTGCTCACTGTTTGCTGTCCCTGAGGCCGACTGGCTCCTGGTGGCACAGGGTTGCGGTTGCCACTTCCGCGAGGGCCCGCACATCGCTGCTTGCAGCTTTAATTATGATTTTATTTGTTAATCAAATCATTTAGTTTTGTATGAATGTAAGAACAAAAATATACGTTCTGGTAGCGTGTACAAATAGTGAGTTCGAAATATGACATTGTAGTCTTGGTTAATAGAAAATTAACGTAACGTTACTGGTTAAATACATTTATTTGCTTCTCTTTTATATTTGATGTCATAACCAAGGAACTTAACGTTAAAGGTAGCAAATAGTCGTTTGAACTTTCTAATTTTTTATTCAGGTGATATTTATGGAGCAGCTTGATTCAGTGACACGGTCCACTTTACAAGGTATGTTACGTTTTAATGTTGCTTCAGACTGCTATATTTCGCTTAGTTCAGTGCACATGTAAGAAGTATTAGGCATGTTATAGATTCTTCACTAAAAATTGAAATGTATAAATTTATATTTATTTATTAAATTGCTTTATAGTGTGCCAGTCACAGATATGTTCATATGTTCAAACTGTCATTTTGGTATAAATAACGTTAGAAACCCACTAAGTAAATTTATATCCAAAAGACGTTCACTGAGGAGCCAGATTGAACATTTTGAAAGATGTCTTTTTTTGACGTGTTCTGCACATCCGATATAACGTTAGACGTTCATGGAACCTCCGTACAAGGTTAAAAACTACAGTAGTTCAAATGTGGACATATTTTCAACGTCATTTATGGTCTCATTTATACATAGGCCTAATTTATACTGGTTCTTGACCAAATAAACACTCTCAGGATGCATTAAATTAAAACTCACATTTATTTCAATTTAATTTCCATTTGTAATTTCAAAGCAACAGACTGGGTGTGTTTATCCAAAATCATTAAAATAAAAGAAACGTCTTCACTCACACCTTTAGATAACTTAGCATCTGTAATTCACACTGTTTGGATCGTGAGAGAAACAAGCTCTTATGGATAGACTTTCTGGTTTAGACAGTGTTTCCCACTGAGCTGCTTAAACTGCCATTACCTGCAGACATAAAATACAGATACTTTGACTATTTATGTCAGAAGTTCTTAATGAGAATTAACAGTTGTGTTAACAAATATGAACATCTAAACCTATGTTAATTCTCATTAAGAACTTCTGACATAAATAGTCAAAGTATCTGTATTTTATGTCTGCAGGTAATGGCAGTTTAAGCAGCTCAGTGGGAAACACTGTCTAAACCAGAAAGTCTATCCATAAGAGCTGGTTTCTCTCACGATCCAAACAGTGTGAATTACAGATGCTAAGTTATCTAAAGGTGTGAGTGAAGACGTTTCTTTTATATTTTGCATGATGCATGATATAAATAACTGTCGTAAAAAATTTTGAATCTAAAATAACAAACTTTTTTTTTAACATTACACATATGGACAAAATTGATCTATGGCATCATTGTTAAATATGTTTTTTAATCATCCTAGCTGCAAACATCTGCGCAGCAGTATTACCAACTTTGTCACGTAATGACATTCGTGATCTTTTTCCGGGACCAGAAAACTTTTTACGACGGAAAACCATATGGGAGATGTTTCATACAGACAAAGAGGTAGACCTTTACTCCATTTTTCCAAACAACAGTATTAATTTTAATTAAATATTAGTGTCAGAAAAAATAAAGGTTACATACAGCAATGTTTAGGTCATTCACAAACAATCACACTAAATATCTTAAGTAATCAATAAGGTACAAGAGCTGTGCTGTTTTGTGAATAAGTCACGGCTGAAGGGCCGTGTGACCTGTAATGCAGTGCTATGATCAAGAAGAGTTTATTTTAGTATTATTATTCATGGGTGTTCTATTAACAGGTTTATTTATATAAATTGTAATAGTTTTCATCTGAATTTAGCAGGGACAGGAGGCAGGATGCCTCAATCAAAACAAGGAGCGGGATGACACTGGTCTGACTTCTGCTCAAACTCCGTCTGAAATCCCAGTGACTACAAGGCACAGTATCTTTGAAGAGCCAAGTGGTCATCCTCCAAGAACCTTGCAGTTGCCCAACCCTGAATATGTTGTTTACACTGACAGTGAACTAGAACATGTTAGAAAAGAGTATTTTGATCTGCAGCGAGTTGGACAAGAAAGAGGTTTTAGCCTTTCAAAAGAACTTCGTTGTCGACTTGTGAGGAACACAGTGACCAACATGGTGTCTATCATGAGAGCATCAAGCACTGACTTCATGTACCCATCAAAAAACGATGTGCTTGCAATGGCAAAGCGACTGGTTGAATACTATCCCATGCTTCGAGATGACTCTGTGAATTGCAAACATATTTCGGTAAGTGTTTAAGGGCTCGGGATTCAAAAATTAAATTTGAGGGCACTTTATACATCATATATTGTATGTGTATATTTAGGAAGTCATTAAAGGGATACTCCACCGTTTTATCATATTAAACTATGTTATTCCCTTAACTAAGACGAGTTGATACATACCTCTCTAGTATCAGTGCGTGCACTTAATCGCTCTGACACGCGGTGACACTTTGATAGCACTTGGCCCAGTTCATTCATTAGGTACCAAACAGAGATCAACTTGGAAGCGACCAAAAACCTCCACGTTTTCCCTATTTAAATACAGTTACACGAATAGTTGAACGACCAAGTATGGTGACACAAAATAAAACGTGGCGCTTTTATAAGCGGGTTAAAAAGGATAACTATAATGTATGGCGGAATAGCACTTTTGAAAGAACTTCAACTCGGCGCAGTAAAAAGTCACGCCTGAAACTTCCTCCTCTCCCCCGCACCCTCTCACTAATTTTTCAGGCGTGACTTTTTACTGCACCGAGTCGAAGTACTCTCAAAAGTGATATTCCGCCATACGTTATAGTTATCCTTTTTTAGGAAATACTATAGTTTAATATGAAAAACGGTGGAGTATCCCTTTAAGAACTGATAATAAAAGCATTGTGAAATACAACATTTTATATTTGTCTGGGTGTACAACCTGTAACATCGTCAAACAGGATTCCATCTTCAAGCAATTAATGAAGAGACTCCAAAACATAAGAACCCCAAAAAGAAACAGGGTCCAACCCCACAAAGAAAAAAGAAAAGGCGCTTGGATTTTGACGATAGTGATTCAAGCTCTTGCACATTCGATTCAGCAGGAAGCAGCAGTGCTTCAGCTGTAATGTTGGACACAGGAGAGAGCAGCACACCACCATCAGTGAGCACAAAACCACTTGCTGGTAAGTGTACCACATATTCATAATATACATTTTTTTAAATGTGGACCAAAAATGTTCCCAGCAAACAATTGCCATCTGTTAGACCCAATATAGTCCGGCTGTGAGTAAAACACTTCTTGACAAAACAACCCTGAATTTGGTTACATGTAATTTTAGCCAAAATAACTTGTGATATGTATGATATTCCATCATGTAAGCAAAGTCAACAAGTGCTTACAAGGTGTTTGGTTAAATTTCTTTGACATGTTCTAGATGACTGTTCTATTCTTGGGCTATTGTTAGGGTAGATGTCTATTACATTCTCACTGACAGCCCAAATTTTGCTTTTTTTTAGGGTTGTGTTTGGGCGGCTATTAGACGTCTTTTAAATGCAAAATTGCTTGCTGGGTTTATACTGGTTTATTTTCTTTTCTGTTTTTATATAAGGAACAGCTGAACAAGATTTACCATTCAGTCAGACTGACCATAGAAGAGATGAAGACCATTCTGACACTGATAGTCAACAAAGCCAGGCCAGACATTACCATACTCTCCAAGAGATCTATAAAAGACCAAAGCCTAATAAGGAGGCAGTTGCTCAACTACTTGACCTTGAGTTTGATGCTCGGAGAGCCTTCATTAACTCAGACTGTTTCAAGGATCAGGACAGACCATCAAAGATACTGCAAGCGTACCCCTGTTTCAGAGAACTACATCATGTAAGTAATATATCTGATAATATATTTGAGTTCCTAGTGACTTCAATTATTTTTTTTAATGTGTATGTGTGGGATTATTCCAGGTAATGGATGAACTAGGCCGGATTCTTGACAAAGGAAATCCCAGATTCATCCCAAAACTAAAAGCCCGTTGGGAGAGCTTCTGCAGCAAAGCTCAATTCTATGGGGTACAAAAGGTTTTGAAGCCACCATGAATCTAGATGGAGGTAAACTACCTGCCTTTACTACTTGAATTAAAATGTGAAAATCTAACAATAGTTGTTTAACTTGCTTGTCAGTGTCATACACTACCATTCAAATGTTTTAGAACGTTTACATTTTAAAACATGTCTCTTTCTGCTCTCCAAGGCTGCATTTATTTAATCCAAACTACAGCCGTTATATAAGTGAATATAGTAAAGTGTAATTTATTCCTGTGATCAAAGCTGAATTTATCATCATTACTCCAGTCTTCAGTGTCATATGATTCTTTAGAAATCACTATAATATGATGATTTGATGATCAACAAACATTTATGATTATTATTATCTATTCACATAGTATAATATTGCACAATATCCCTTTTTGTGCTGTAGTTTGGAACAAATAAATGCAGGCTTGGTAAGACGAAGATACTTATTAGAAAACATTTAAAAAATCTCACATTTCTAAAACATTTAAATGGTAGTGTATTTGAAATCATTAACATATTGTTATGAAAAGTTTAACTTCATTAAATAAGATAAAGTTTAATAATCCTTTCAACTACTTTTGATTATTTTTATCCCTTTTTAATACACAATTGTTATAAGACTATATCAAGATCAGGAGGTTAAAGGAAATTCTTAAATGCATAGTTCACCCAAAAATATAAAAAATTCCCTCTAGTTGTTCCAAACCCGTATACGTTTCTTTCTTCTGATGAACACAAAAAAAGATACTTTGAAGAATGTTTTTTGGGTGAACTATCCCTTTAATGCATGCTCAACTCACCAATTTCAGTAAATCATAAAAGACTGTTCTCCTCAATAGTGAAACGCTCCATAGCCTTGATGAAGGCTCTTCCAGAGATGTTCCCATCACCTCTAGCCCCACCAAAAAAGATGGGACATGCAAGTGAAGCAATGCTGCACATCCTTGAGGTAAGACCTTGTTTTATTTCTACAAGACCAGAGAAATAGAGAAGGTGTCATTTATATCAAGATGTACTGCTCAGTCATTTTTGTGTTTGTATTTCTAGCCAACAGAAAACCCAGATTCCTTCCTCAAGGGTAGACCACTCTTCAGTCCTGTCCTGATTGTGTCAGAGGACAACTGCATGTTGGCCATTGGGACTACACCTGTGACAACCTTTCCACAAGAAGACCTCCACGAAGGTGTGCTCTACCTAATGGCATACTATTATGCACTTCATCTTGTGTACCCAAGTGTGTTGCAACTTTACTGTCTGTGCTTCAGACAGAAGTAATTTCAGATGCAATACATGGGCGTGATGCAACTTCTTCCTACAAAAAAGCCACTTTGGAGTGGAAAAAGTTCATTGGGGAGTAGTGGAAAAAGTCAGACATAGGTCTTTTGATCATTAATTGTTGACAGCACTTGTTTTCATCAGGTTCTTATAGACAGAAGTTGCTTAAATTCTAAAACAAAATAAAATTCAGTTTTCCTTGGTCTCTTTTTTTATTTTATACATATATTCACTTTCTCAGTGATGTATCTGTGTAACCTTGACCAAGCTACCAAGCTTTGTTTTAATAGGCTTACCATTGCTGTGATATGATGCATTGCTGTAATTTTTTGAACAATCGTCTGCTTTCCTTTTGCAGTTGGAGTTAATAAAGCAATATTAAGAGCATGTTTGTTGTACCAGATTTATTAATTGTATCTGCATTTCAGAGCTTATTTTTAGAAATAGTCTAGATTGAGAGGGGACATTTACATTAGTTAGTCTTATTTTAAGACTTTAAATACTTCTTTTAAACCAAAACTTTTCCTAAAAATAAGCATGACACTCTTAAAATGTGTATATATATTCTTAAATCAAGATATTTGAAACCAAAACTTTTCCTCAAAATAGGCATGACACTCTAAAATGTGTATATATTCTTAAATCAAGATATTTAAAACCAAAACTTTCCCCTCAAAATAGGCATGACACTCTTAAAATGTGTATATATATTCTTAAATCAAGATATTTAAACCAAAACTTTTCCTCAAAATAGGCATGACACTCTTAAAATGTGTATATATATTCTTAAATCAAGATATTTGAAACCAAAACTTTTCCTCAAAATAGGCATGACACTCTAAAATGTGTATATATATTCTTAAATCAAGATATTTGAAACCAAACTTTTCCTCAAATAAGCATACACTCTTAAATGTGTAATATATTCTTAATCAAGATATTGAAACCAAAACTTTTCCTCAAATAGGCATGACACTCTTAAAATGTGTATTATATTCTTAAATCAAGATATTGAAACCAAAAACTTTTCCTCAAAAATAGCATGACACTCTTAAATGTGTATATATATTCTTAAATCAAGATATTTAAAACCAAAAAAACTTTTCCTCAAAATAGGCATGACACTCTTAAAATGTGTATATATATTCTTAAATCAAGATATTTAAAACCAAAACTTTTCCTCAAATAGGCATGACACTCTTAAATGTGTATATATATTCTTAAATCAAGATATT
>SOYY01000132.1:0-34639 GCA_008369825.1 Triplophysa tibetana | reverse complement strand
TTACTAATGTCCAGTTTAAGGATAATCTTTGTAACTGAAAATCACACTTAGGTCAAACTTATCAGTTGTTGGTGAATTCTTAATCTGCAGAAATGCTTGAATATAGACACATCGACGTCAATTTGAAATGTTTAGGTGAAAAGACGAAATATTATAGTAACAGAAGTTAAAAAGTAATTTAAAACGCATGCATCATTCATCGTTCCAGTTGATGTAGCATTGTAATTTTATGCATTCATCCCTGCGTGACCCCTGTTTTTACCCTTGTTTTTCAACACATTACATATGTGACAAGCACTAAGCCGAAATAACTTATTTATTTACTTATTTGAAATGTATCTAACCTGAGAAACTACATGATGGAATAAGAAAGGACCTGATGTACATGCTTACTATCAGTGATGCCTGCTGGGGTCGTTTTACCCCACAGACTAGGTTTAGTAAATAATTATGGAAATATATTTTCCATAAAATGTAATCACTAAATACAGTTTGTATTCTTATGTCAAATATAACTCAGATTTTGTGCAAAACGTCAAGCTTTAAAACACTTTTCCATTAACCAATGAAAATTGGTTGTATTTGTCTATTGGCATAGTTGTAATTAGGCTAACTTACATTTTAAAATACTTTTAATCAGACTACAGTTAATTCAAAATCGTATAGTGAAACGTTGACTTATCAGGTTAGTCTTTCCATGTAGCACCAACTTGTGCCAATACCATGCTTGCATATGAGTGCGTATTACTACATTTATTTATGTATTGAACATGCATTTTATGTAGCAGCCGTACCTGCCACAGAATGATTGGAGCTTGAGCTAATGAGACCTGCCCATGTGGCTAGACTTTAAAGTAACAACCTAGTTTTAAAAAGTTCATTTATGTTATAATGATATGTAACGTAACAATTTGACCCCTTTTTACTGGATCATATGGTACAAAAATATGTTGTATTACTTTTTTTCTTCTGTTTAGAGATGCCGGGAAACACACAGAAATTGTGCCCCGGGTGCAACACCCTGATAAGTGTTGCATTCAAGACATGCCCACTCTGCAAACAACTCCAGCCGTACAAAACAAAAGTTGCAACGAAGAGATGCAACTTTCAAAATAAGAAGGCTGAATGGAAGAAGTCAATCAAGAAAACAACAACAGGACAGTTGTACTTAATAGCTGCCATGTGATGGTAAGTTTAGTTCAGGCTAAGAATACAAATAGGGTGATTCATGAGGTCAACTCAGTAAACGTAGTAAAGTTAAACGGTCAATTGGCATGTTTCCATGCAGCTGTCAAGTGAACTTTTGAAATGTGGCAAAAAAAGAAAATATGAATCAGATCTGTTTCCATCAACTGGTTTTGAGTGAATAAATTCCCGCAACGGGAATCCCGTCACCCCCCTGGAAAAAATACATTGATGAAAACATGGCTGATGAAGCAGAAATAAATATCACAGTGATAGCATTTTGGGGAATATTTAGTTATAACCAGTAGTAATTAATTTCTTGACATAAGTAGGCATGGGCCGGTATGAGTTTTTGGTGGTATAATAACCTTGCTCAACGAATACCACGGTTTCACGTATTGCTATTACAACACTAAAATGTGTTACCTTCAAATGTATGCATGTGCAAAAAACAACTTTTCGACTGGACACCATAATTTCAGTTTGAACCCTAACATGTGTGTCAGGTCAAAAAAAGCCTTAAAATTACAATATTCTTTAAAAAAATATATATATATTAGACATAAACATCAAACATTGAATTACATGATTTAACTATCTATTTTTATGCAAACACAGCTCATACCTTAGAAACTGTATCACATAATTTTTTTTGTGGTTTTGAAACTCTTTTAAACCTCGGTATACCTTGAAACCGGTATGCAGCCCATGCCTACATATAAGTGGCACATTTTAGAGTTTTTTTTTCAATGACCATAAAATTGAAATGAAATGAAATTAATATTTAAGTCAATTTATTGTATTCTATGCATGTTTTTTAATCTAAAGTTTTTATTTCAGCTTGACAAACTTGCTGCCTTGATTTTTTCCCCATACTACTTTTGGGGAAGAAATTTAAGGGAAACTTGGTGGCCGATGCCATCCTTGGAGGGGATTACGTTTTGGATCCCGATTTGTTTCAGAGGGTTAAATTGATGTATGAAGCAGTGCTAAAGAGTAAGTTTTTTTTACTAATATTAAGGTCTGTAATCTGGAAACACTGATAATCCAAATGTTTCATTCTCTTTTTTCATATAGATGCAAAGGGTGAGCATTACATTTAGCCATAATAGGATAAAGCAGCATGTGGTGGCTCTATTCCAAAATAATACTATTGCCTGAAGTCAACAAAATAGATAAACAGTATTAGGCAGACTGTTTTGTGAAATTAATTACAACTGATGGGAGAAGACATGTTTTAGGTCTTTGAATTGCCCCTGATTTAATTAAAGTATAAAATGATCTACCTATTCCTGATAGGGACAGTATACTGCACATGTAGTTTATGCTTTCTGGCTCATAGCGTTTGGTATGAATTGATCTTCCTGTAGTAACAATGTTCTGAAGCTAGCGTTCTTTAAATTCTGGCCATAGGGCAGATCTTTGATACCTCAGGAGACCTGGATGTAATCTCGTTATTGTTTCATTTATGTATCCATTTAATCACAGATTTTGCTCCATTTCCTTAAAATAATCAGTTTTAGGCAGAAAAGATATGCGGAACTCTAATGTAAACTTTTAACGTAGATGAAAAGATCTACTACATTTCCCTCTCCACAACAGCTTTGAACAGTCTTCTTCTCATAAATTAGTTAGGAATATTTCAGCCTCCTTTACAAACACCAATGTTGTCTTGTGGGGGAAAAAGAGAATGTAATATTAATTTTAGTATAAACTCTGCTTGACTATTTATCCTGTTGAGACCTCACCTTAAACACCTTTGGAGAAATTTGGTTCTAAAAAGTGATAGAAGCATGAGAATACATTTAATATTTTGGGGTTGGATACCTCCTCTTTATATACAACTAGCTGCAGCTTCTGTAGCATTATCCCCCTGTCATAATCATGAAAATTTAGAATGCTCTGATCAAACGCTAAGTACAGTATTGCCTTGATGACTAGATCTGTTGACATATACTGTAGATCCTTAATGGCTCTTTTCAATCATAACATTACACACACACATGTAATGTAGAAACCAATTCTAGCCTCTTACACTTGCATTCAGGTCATCTTTATGTTTTTAATAATTAGTCATAGGCAAAGTTCTTGATTTTGATCTTTGTCTTGTCTGCAAGTTCATTGTCAAAGACAGAAGAAGGCCACAAGTAGCACAGAAACTACTGACCCTCCAGAAGCTACTGCCACCAGCCCTCCAGAAGCTACTGCCACCAGCCCTCCAGAAACTACTGCTACCAGCCCCCCAGAAGCCACTGCCACCAGCCCTCCAGAAGCCACTGCCACCAGCCCTCCAGAAGCCACTGCCACCAGCCCCCCCAGAAGCTACTCCCCCACCCCCAGCCCTCCAGAAGCCACTGCCAACAGCCCTCCAGAAGCCACTGCCACCAGCCCTCCAGAAGCCACTGCCACCAGCCCCCAGAAGCTACTGCCACCAGCCCCCCAGAAGCTGCTGCCACCACCCCCCCAGAAGCTGCTGCCACCAACCCCCCAGAGGCTACTCTACCCCCCAGCCCTCCAGAAGCCACTGCCAACAGCCCTCCAGAAGCCACTGCCACCAGCCCTCCAGAAGCCACTTCCACCAGCCCTCCAGAAGCCACTGCCACCAGCCCCCCAGAAGCTACTGCCACCCCCTCCAGAAGCCACTGCCACCAGCCCCCCAGAAGCTACTGGCATTGATATCACGGGCTTATCAGAAGCCACAAGACCCCAGGCCCAGAAGGCCAAAAATAGACCAAGAAGTGAAGTACACTGTATGTCCTTAATACTCAGTAAAGTGGGTCTGAACCCTTGACATTCTTAATAAGTAGAAACTTACTGTATAATAAAGTGTGACATCTTGATACAGATCCAGTCCAACAGATTGAAGCCAGCAAGAAAAAAAAAAAGTGTTGAGTACATTTTCTATATTTACATTTACATCTGTAGCTTTCCTGTAGCTCAATGGTAAGAGCATTGCGTTAACAGCTTTGGATAAAAGCGTCTTCCAAATGAATAAATGTAAATTAATTATTATTTATTAACTACTCTTTGATTCTGCAGTCGCTGATTGGTTTTATTTGTAGCAATATACTTATTTCAAAATAATATTGCCTATCTTTCAGATGAGTGTCCAGAATGCTGTAGGAGAGTGAGCCAAAACAACTTTGATTACTCCAAGGTTTTGAAAAAAAGAGTGAGAGAGGTTTGTCTTTCTAAAGCCTTTTCACACAGTCTTGCTTTATATCGATGTACTTGCAGTCATACACTACTTATATATAGTCTTATATATAGACTACGCTATAGCCAGTATTTTCAGATTGGATTAACTTCAGGTTTTTTCTTTGGTATAACAATTGTGATTCATAAACAAACATGACAACAAGCAAAGAAAAACTATTATGTAAAAGATAAGGGCGAATAGTCCAGCTAAAGCATACACTGATCACCATAATGGTGACTAAATAAAATAAATTCACATTGACCTAACATATTACTAACATAATAATATAGTGACATCACTATGATCATCCCATGACCTCATGTGTTGACTGTGTAATTATGTTGCCGTTTATTAAACGCTACTTGTTCTAGGCCTTTGTTGTTTGTCTGACCAGTATGAAACCTACGATTACACACAGTTCTGTAAATTAACATACTTCGATTTTCCTTCATAGCCTTTATACCTTTTGCAAGTATTGACATGACCATTTAATACATTTTTACATTTAATTAATAATGGTCTTAAATTGTCTTAAATATCTTTAATTTTACTTGTTGAAACTTACAGAAGCCCTGAAAACATTAGAGCATAGATAAAAAAGGATAACACTCTGGACATGCTGAATGTGAAGTTAACATGAATTGAAACTGAATCACTTTGAATTCTTTGTATTTAATAAAAACGCATTTGGACACAACAATGTATTCATGTAATTGTTACTAAGCTGGATCATGACATCATTGTTTTCTTCAAAGCTGCTGTTTAGACAGATGAACTTAGTAAAAACTAATCAATAAAGACTGAACTTAATTATGAAGGACCCGTTTTTCTAGAGCTGCTACACAATTTGTATTGTAAAAAAGCACTATTTAAATAAAGGTTACATGATGACATTACGTGATATGTTATGTCTTTACCTCATGTACTTTAACACTTTGAAACACCATCTAACAGTCATAACAGTCATCATAACAGTCAATCTTATTTATTTATCTTGATAATCTGTGGTGCATTCATGACATGGAAACTGTATATTTAACCATCACAATTGCAAGATTTGTGCCATGACACACGTGGCTGGATTTTGTGTTGTGGAAACTTGTGTGGTGATCATGTTTGTTTTTTGATTGTTCTATAGGGAACAGAGGAGGTCCTCATTCGTTGGGTTCCATGCAAGACCTGGTACGTGTACTAATCGACAGTTTATTACATACACACCATATACAACAGTTTAAATATTTGGGTAACAGTAACAATGTCAATAGTTCACTGAAATGTTAAAATATTTTCAATTGTTATATTTCATAAAGTGATATAACAATTTGCTTGCCTGACAGAGTTACTAAGCAAATGTACATTTTTACTCAAAACGTTGTCTCTTGCAGTGGGACCAAATGGAAGGACTCATGGGAGCCTTCTTCTTTTCTTGAAGAATGAATTAGAAATATGTAAATTAATTTAAAAATGGGGCTTGTTGTTCATTGCCTAAAATGTATATACCTTCAGGAATAACCTAATAAAAATCAGGTGTCAGTTTTGTATGCATCATTATGGGACATGGTATGTCACTTACAGTATGTCTTGCAAATTTAATGTTGCATGTGTTGCCTTTTAAACTTCCAAAATGTTGCCGTTCAATATGAGATTGAGTCCATCTGCAAGAGCAATTTAGCTGTCCTGCCTGCACCCCAGCAATGATTACATATTGGTTGAAGGAAACATTACTGTTGAAAATGTTTTGCAAAGTATTCTAGAATGTTCACATTCACACATGAATGGCAAAATACACAACAATGTATTGTACACCAAGTTACCTTTGTCCGTGTCAAATCTTAAATGTTAGTTCTATTTGTTCTTGTTTTTTTTAGATCTGAAAGTGGTCACGATGTGAATACATTTGAGAATATATAGTTATTTGAACACAAATTATTCTTTCCATTTTTCATATACCTATTTCATACAATTGTTACATCATGTCATAATGATCATTGTTAGTTACGATTTTTCGACAATGTAGGTCACTGGAATGTGCATTTGTGTTTGGGTTGGTTGGCAGCCAGAGAGAATTCTCACAGATCCAGCAAGAAGGTGGATGAGGAGCAACTGGAGTTGGCAGTCTGCAGGCACGGTGAGCAGAGAACATCACAATGCTGCGGGTTCCACCTTAGGGCAGGAAGTGGAGAAGTAGTTGGTATGCTATGTAGATGTGCAATCATACAGTATATCTGTATTTGGATAAAAGACCAGAAGAAGCCATGGCAGTAGTAGTTCTATCTTTTGATCTATTATTCATTGCCCGTGCAATAATTGTGCACTCAAAGCATCAAATAGATTTAATATTGGCAAATAATTACATTAAATATAAAATACCTAAGAAAGACAAATGTTTCTATTTACAAGAAATGTTAATGGCTTCACATAAGATGGACAGGATTGAACAGAATAAACTGTATTATGGTGATAAAATTATCAGATAACAAAAATGATTCATACTAATAATAATAATTCTTCTCATCATTTTAGACTTCTAAAGCTATGCAGATCCCCCTTGGGACCTGGAAACCCTGAAAGCTCACCTTCACCTGGAAATGAGAGCATGGTCAGATGGTAAGAAAATGATGAACATTATCTGACATTTGTGTCAATCCCTTTTTTTCAGGAGAAACTGACTATCGAATATTATTGTAAAAAGGAATCATGATATCAGCACCATGTTATTCTGCAGTAGTAATCACAAATGAAATGCTTAACTATCACAATTTCACAAGCTCTCCATCCACATTTTAGTCACTTGTATGATATCGTGGAATTGGTTACATTGTAAAGAAACAATGCTATCACTAAAAAGATGTGTCTCAAATATGAACAATTGTCCATGTGTCTATATTTGACACAGAAGCAGGATAGTTTCTTAAGCAGTGCTACCTATGGGCTCCAATGTCACACACATTCACTAGTGGTTTGCTCCAACATTCCATAAACATTTCAAAATATAACGTAGTGTTGATTTTGACATGAACCTCTGCTATGTACGTACAGTACAACTTTGAACTTTAGGTTTGATCAGTCACTGAAATGGCCCTATTCAGCATCAGTGTGCACAATGTTACAGTTACATCTTGTGATAAGTAAAGATAAGGATTAATAGGTTATTTTTGATGTTGCAAATGTAGCATTCTAGTAGATCTTGTAGATATTTGAAATTGTCTTGTTTGTTGGGCATTGTCTGCTGTATGATGATTTTTTTTTCTGTTTTTCTATACAATTCCTCTACAGGTTTGGGTGACTTGACAAATGATGCTACATATGCATTCAACTGTCTTCTCAATCGGTGGTACCACTCACTCAGTGGTACCACTCACTCAGTAGTCAACACAAACAGGCTGTAAATGCATACAGCGGTATAGCCGTTATGGAGGACATTGAGGACAACTCTCCGGTGCTGAAGATGTGCACAAAATAGACTTTCCTTTCTATTAAACAGCCCTTTTTTTGAGGTGATTTACAGTAGATAGGGCTCATTACAAACCCAACTGTTTGAAAATAGTGCACTTTGATTTTTGCATTTTAAACTAAATCTACTAAGTGTTGTCACCCATAGCTTACAGATAATCAATAATAATAGTAATGACAGTTTAAATACTGGCCCTTTGCTAGATTGTTCAGATTATCTATTTATTGTTTTTTCTGTGTCCAGCACATATAGAATGGCAATTCTAAGCTATTATTAAGATAAACTAAAAAATTGAAGAAGGAATTTGCAAATACTAATATTGGACTATTATTATTAATTTGGTTCTGCTTTTTTGTGATGACAAAGCTGTTGTTTCTCCTGACTGGCGTCACCAAATAGCAAGTTAATCATGCTAATTTCTTAAGTAATTTAGCATGTTATTAAAAGCATTATTTGTTATTCACACGCTTAAATTGTGCAGGTTTTAAGGGAAAATATTTTGTGTATTATTGTGTGTGTGTGTATGTATGTAGGCTATGATTGGAATATTATGTGGAAATGTCTTCATTTGTCTTGATGCATACATACTGTTTGTCGTTTAAGCGTACTTGTTGATGAACACCATCAAATGGAATTTAAATCATAGACGTTTTCCTGTAATGATTGTGTTGATTGAATGATCATCTAAGTGTAAATCAATATAGACAAAAATCAAATCCACTTTCACTGACATCCTGTAAAACTGTACAGAGAAATGTATTAATTTGTCTTTATGCATATGTTCACTGATGTAATAAACACAATAATAATGTCATAAATGTCTGTTGTGTGAACTTCCTATAAAAATACCATACCATTTGTCTGACTTTTTAGACTACTGCAGATGCTTACAAGTTCATGACTCATGCATAAATACTTAGTCTTGGGTGTGGTACATACATATGTTCACCACTTTAATAAACACATTGTTGATGGCATTGCCTGTGAAGGGTGAGGTCGGGTTCCAAAGGTTTAACTAAAACAATGCCTGGTACCGGGCAGTCTCCATGAAATATTGAAATGAAAGCTTGTAATAAGACCAAACAAAATACATTGTCGGAAAGGTCACCACATGGAGAGTAACTTGTCAGTATGAAGAGTTTAAATGGCAAATGTTGAAAGTGAGACATTTTTGAATGTCATGCTAAATATGGGCTCATTTTGGATTTCATGAGAGCTACGCATTCCAAAAAAGTTGGGACATGTAGCAATAAGAGGCCAGAAAAGTGTACATATAAAGGAACAGCTGGAGGACCAATTTGCAACATGATTGGGTATAAAAAGAGCCTCTCAAGAGTGGCAGTGTCTCTCAGAAGTAAAGATGGGCAGAGAATCACCAATTCCCCAAATGCTGCGGCGAAAAATAGTGGAGCAAAATCAGAAAGGAGTTTCTCAGAGTAAAATTGCAAAGAGTTTGAACTTATCCTCATCTACAGTGCTAATATCATCCAAAAATTCAGAGAATCTGGAACAATCTATGTGCGTCAGGGTCAAGGCCAGAAAACCATACTGGATGCCCGTGATCTTCGGGCCCTTAGACGGCACTGCATAACATACAGGAATGCTACTGTAGTGGAAATAACAACATGGGCTCAGGAATACTTCCAGAAAACATCATCGGTGAACACAATCCACCGTGCCATTCGCTCTTGACGGCTAAAACTCTATAGGTCAAAAAAGAAGCCATATCTAAACATGATTGTGAAGCGCAGGCGTTTTCTCTGGGCCAAGGCTCATTTAAATGGACTGTGCTAAAGTGGAAAACTGTTCTGTGGTCAGAAGAATCAGAATTTGAGGTTCTTTTTGGAAAACTGGGACGCCATGTCATCCGGACTAAAGAGGACAAAGACAACCCAAGTTGTTTTCAGCACTCAGTTCAGAAGCCTGTATCTCTGATGATATGGGGTTGAATGAGTGCGTGTGGCATGGGCAGCTTACACATCCGTAAAGGCACCATCAATGCTGAAAGGTATATCCAAGTTCTAGAACAACGTATGCTCCCATCCAGACGTCGTCTCCTTTAGGGAAGACCTTGCATTTTCCAACATGACAATGCCGGACCACATACTGCATCAATTACAACATCATGGCTGTGTAGAAGAAGGATCCGGGTACTTAAATGGCCAGCCTGCAGTCCAGATCTTTCACCCATAGAAAACATTTGGAGCATCATAAAGAGGAAGATGCGACAAAGAAGACCTAAGACAGTTGAGCAACTAGAAGCCTGTATTAGACAAGAATGGGACAACATTCCTATTCCTAAACTTGAGCAACTTTTCTCCTCAGTCCCTAGACGTTTGCAGACTGTTATAAAACGAAGAGGTGATGCCACACAGTGGTAAACATGGCCTTGTCCCAACTTTTTTGAGATGTGTTGATGACATGAAATTTAAAAACCAAATTATTTTTCCCTTAAAATGATACATTTTCTAAGTTTAAACATTTAATATGTCATCTATGTTGAATTCTGAATAAAATATTGAAATCTGAAACTTCCACATCATTGCATTCTGTTTTTATTCATAATTTATACTGTCACAACTTTTTTGGAATCGGGTTTGTATATAAATGTGTTTTGGGGTTAGATCTTAAGTACATTTTGGAAGATGTATAAATATGTAGTTGTGTACAGGCAAAATAGTGTAAGGTGTTAAAAGAATGGAAATAAATTGTGGTCATTCTCTACCCATCTTTCAGTGTATGCATGCTTGTGTGATGTCATCCATAAGATGTCTTTGTTTTTTCCTCGCCGTCCTCAATGATGTCGCAGTCCATAAGGTATACGACATGGTCCTACAGTTGTTGGCATCCATGCTTTTTTCAAAAGCCAAGTTTGGTTTGTCTGTACCACAATAGGTAGGCAAAATTAGCATGATCACAGAACATTTAACTTACTAAGCCTATTATCAAAAAGTTTGGTGAAACTTTATGTATTGCATGTGATAATATTTTTGTTATATTGTAATTCTGTTATTGATCCATGTGTTAATGTAGTGAAGTATGTAGTAAACATTACAAACTATAACCAAACTGTGAGGTAAAAACGATATTTTGTAATTAAGGAATCAAGACTCAGTCAGGCAGTGATAGAACATTCAGGGTCAAGGTTTTATTCTTTACAATGGGGAGAAAACATGGCTTCACAAAACAGATTCATAAAACTGGCTGAGTAGACCAGAGAAAGTCTGAGTTAAGTTTCTACTTTTACAGGAGAGGAGTAAATTACCAGCCCCAGCAAACTTGAGCCACCCAGACTAAGAAGAACAGTCAAAACTCTAGTCAAATCTATAATTCATCATCGGTAGAGGCATCTGAGGAGGCATGCTCAAATGGGTCTTCATCTTCTTCTTCAAACACAGGTCCATCATGCCACCTAACACTATTCGGGAATACGTTTCTTTCACAGTCACCAGGTCTCTCTTGATCTCCTCACGTTTTTGTAGGACAGCACTGTATAGGCCACGGTAAGCTCACCAGAAAGCCCTGAAGGATAGCCTAAAGTTTCGGATGAAAATAAGAAAGTGTTAGAAGTATTCAGCAATACATAATTTGGGACTTTCCAGGTTTTATCATCTTTAAAGCAGGTTATATAACTAGGCTATACTAAGTAAACAGCATTTAGAAATTAGTACTCACTCTGTGTGGCCAGGTCATCTGACACTGCACTAGCCTGGTCCTTCAAGGCCCTGTAGGTTCTTGTAAGCTGTGTCCAATGTTGTTTCATTTCCTCTACAAGTACAGCCTCTTCCTCAATCAGTCTCTCCAGCTGCATCACCTTGTCAAAAACGTTCTTCTTCATGCCTAAGGAAGTGTCAGGTTCTACAAAGACATATAACCAATTCAATTAACATAATACTACTAATCTTAATGCCTTTTGTTAGTAATATCCGATGTTAGTGGTACAGTTCTATCTCCTACAGGCAACAAGTGACTGGTGTTGGATCTACAGTGTGGGAAAACAAAGGACAAACAGACTTGACACATTACTCTGAGGAGTGACCTGTAGTAACTTCCTCTGGAGTGTAGTTTGAGTGAGCTAAAAAAGTTTAAAGAATGCAATGATGTCTGTGCATTTCTATAGTCTGAAACAAAGGATAAGCACATGGGCCTTTCCTTTGAAAGCCAGAGTTTAATGAAGTAACTGTTTGAAGAGGATTCACCCAAATGATCATGTCAAACTTTACATACCAGAATCCCAAGGCCAGATAGGACTTTCTGTTGTCAGAAGGTCTTCAATTGAACCTACAGATTCTGTGGTGGTTGGAAGACCATTGTATTGGGATATGGCATTAAACAGCTTTTCTTATCCTCTCCAATCCGTCTCGGATCTTGTGTCGCTGTTTGTTACGGTCTGCAGCAAAAAACACCACGAACAGAGGTTTCAGGAGGATACGCATGAAGGTCATTGTGCTAATGGCGCCTTATAAACTACGGTATAGAGCTCACAGAACATCCAGGATTAAAAAATGCAATTGTAGAATATTTAAACTACAATAATACAACTGTGGTCATAAAACCATAATAGATAACCTTGAATGTGACCATTTTTCAAGTTATCCAGGGAGTTGGGTGCTGGTAACATTGGACATAAAGGCAGAGTTAGGACAGTTCACTCAATGTACACTCACAGTATAAAGGTTAATAATGGTTATATGTGCACAGTGTACTGTAGATGTGGGACTTCAGTGTTCAGATGTGATAACATTTAAATAACTTAATAACATCAATACATATCACATTTTAAAATTAACCCCACAAGTACATGAGGGCATGGAAAGGGTTAGGAATGGAAAAATTTGATTCAAATTCGGAATCGAAATTTAAATTACACTTATCAATTCCTGTGTGCATATTTTCAGAAATGTCAATGTTTTAACTTCGGATAAAGCAAATGAAATAAAATTAACCATGATGTAGTTGGTATTAAACTATGGTAATACATTTTTATTAAATCATACAAAACATGGTTGCTATGTGTATATACACAGAATGGTGCTCATAAACCGTATTTTTGGCAAACCTGTCAATAAGCAGGCTTAAATGACCCTACAGGTCAAAGTTTTGCTTCAACTGTGGAATCATAACTGGGAATCGATAAGAATCGGAATCGATAAGCAGAATCGGAATTCAAAGTGATCAAAATACCCAACCCTAGGCATGGAGCCTACTTACCGGTTACTCGATATAGATCCCTCTTTTTCTGCTGGATGCCCAAGAATAAGCCTTCAATCAGATGTTGCAACGCCACTGGATCATCTGTTCGGAGGTCATCTGGAGCTGTAAATTTTGTCAAGGTATTTAATCAGTATCATGCACTTTCTGTTCCATCAAAAATAGAACAATTATACTATTTCTATAAAACACCTAATATAGACATTTTTAGGGATAAGGTGGTTAACATTTAGTGACAAAATAAGTATTCAATAAGGATGTCGTAAGAATATATGAAAATACTGACAATGGATATCAACAAATGTTTTGCCAAAGAATCTGAGAACATTTGCTGAGTTGGCTAATTGTGAATAAGTAGTATGAAGTTTTGAGGGAGAAAGTTTCATCACCTAAGTTACTTTAAAAAGAGAAAGAGTTCCCAATTATGCCAATTGTTTTTTGTTTGGTTTGGTCATTCAATGTCACTAGAGGAGTCAGGTGTTAAAACACAAACCAGCAATGAAAATAACGTATTCAACGATTTCAAATATTTAAATTAAGGAGGCAGCAACAAGTTCTTACTGTCAACTGCCCAATGTCTCACGTCAGTAACCCACTGTTGCAGTTCCTCATCAGACCTTTGTGTGACTCCTTTATAGCTCAATGTCCTCTTTGACTTCCTTTGTCTTCTGGATAGTCTAAAAGCATAATTAATGGAAAGTCACACAAAACTGTGGCAATCCTAAATGTATAAGATACTAAGTACGTACAAGTTATCAGTGAACATCACTCAGATGAAATGTAATCTTCATTGATGATATTTTTTAGTTTTTACTTACCTTCAAGTACCGTGTAGACAAGTACTTGGCAGGTTTTTTTTTTTTCGCTCATTCCATCCTCTGGCATGCAATGTGATCATATCTACTCGTGCTGTAAAGATGAAAGAATTAAATGAGCATTTTGAGCAGTGATGGTTAGTCTCCAAGTATGATTCATGACAAAGGCAAGCTGGTTTAATTGTAATGCTACCAAAGCACAATCCGTGAGCACTGAAAAAAAAACCACTTACCAGCCTTACTCATGTATTTTGTAGTTAGAGCCACACGGGACAAAAAGCTGTTGACTTGTTCAACTTCTTCACCAATGGTAGTGTCTGCCCTGTTTGGTTTTTGCCACCCCACTGCACCTAAAGTATACACACCAGATGTCCAAACCACACATAGAGTCAAGGAGGTCAAACAGGTAAAGAGCTTACCATATTGTTTGAGAATATGTTTACCTCACATTTTGTAGAATGCCCCTTTGCATGCATGACCGAAAGAAATGGCTTCATCTGAGTCAATTTTTTCATTTCTGGGAATGCTTGAGCAACCTTTTGCAGATAAGGCCAATATCTACACATGATGTCGGTGCAGAAGAACTTGCAATTTGTTTTTGTGGCCAGATCATTTTGCAAAAACAGAGGGTATGCAAATATCTCCCCCCTAAACATGTTCAGACCTCTAAGCAATATGCAGTGTCTGCAAACTGCCACCTCTAGGCCTTCTTCGTCACATTTGGAGTTTGTCTTCTTAGAGGTCTCCCTGGCTGCAGCCCATGTTGATGTTCCACAGGTGCCTTTTCCATTTACCTGTAACACAGAGTCATATCAAATATACACAAAGTAAATCCTGATTTACTGACTACAGTCCTAAGTCTTTTGACAAACATCTTACTGGCTTGATCTTCTCACGAACACAATCAACAAATGTTGCTACAGCTTTGTCACTGGCCAGAAAAACTCCATCAAAAAATGGTTGTTCCTCTAACCTACATGAAAAAAATATATTAATAGCAATAATGATTCACAAGACATTTTGACAGTGTAATGTTATCAATAATAATATACCCCTTTGTTTTGCTGAATCTATATAATTTTCTGTTTCCATCTGCAGACACAGCAACTGTATCTGGGGTGCAAGCTGGGCAAGAGAAATGGTCAATGCCGCAGAGTTTTTCTCTTTCATGACGACAATATGTCCATTCAAGGAAAGCTTTTTGGAAGATGTCGCCACAAATGTAACCTCTCTGGAATTACAAAAATTTGAATACAGTGACATGCCAGTTAGACTTGCACAAATGAAGAAAACAAATGGCCTTCCAAATGTTACCCTTCAAATTGTTGTGAGCGCTGTTCTAACATTTTGACAAATGCTTGTCTTGAAAGACCAGGTGCATTGATCTTCAGGTCCTCAAAAGAGGTGAAAACGTCTAGCTGGTATATGGTTTGAAATCCCACAGTGCCCGGCCAGTAACCACTACACAGCAGGTCCCCCACTTCAGGTGTCCATGACGCAAGACATGTTCTTCAATTCATAACTGGCAGGTACATGTCATAGCGACCTGAAAAAAGTGTAGATTACTTAAATAATTGTATCCATTTCTAAATTCCAATTACATGACAAAATTGTAGTTGGAAACCATCACAGTAGTTGGAATACTTTAAATTACACATTTTAGGTAATAATAAGACAACTTTTAAATAACTTTTGACCTAAATTGTTTCAAAGGGATAATCTTATACCATATCATTATAAAAATACAAAGAGTAAGAATATTACATTTGTTGTAACTAACAACTTAACATTATATTATGTCAAGGTTTTCCAGAATGGTATTTGTGAAGGAACTGCGAGGGGTTTAAGAGTTTATATGAAAGGCTAACGATAATTAAATAATACAAATGTTAAATTATAATAAATCATTTTAAAATTAAAATAAAAAACTACTAAAAAATAAAATAATTTATTTGTTTACATGCATGCGATTTTACCATAACCAATGACAGAGAACCAATGAACATGCAAATGTAATAATTATTCAAAAAAATATTTTAAAATCTCTGGGGTATAAATGAAATTGACTTGAATTAACTGTAGTCTGATTAAAAGTATTTTAAAATGTAATTTGGCCTAATTAGATCTATGCCAATAGACAAATACAATACAAAATATTGCGTGTCATACAGTACCGTTTATGCAGATGAGTGCAACTGATCGTCCGGCGACAACAGACAGGTTTTGAGGGTCACAATCACACACTTTTTCAGGTCGTGTGATTGGCAGCAAGCACACTAGATGAAAGGAAAAATATATTAACAAAAAAATAACATGATTTTAAGCTTTCCAGTTATTCCTACCTTGCTCATATATGACATTTTGGCCACTGAGGTCTTGCACAGCAGTTAATGGAGGGACAGGTTTATAGAACCGATCTATAAGAGTCTCTCTGTTGTGAAAAACTAGATGTTGATGCGTAGAAACATCACACTTCCCACAGTAACGGGGTTTCGGCAAACAGTCCTTGCACCTGATGACTGCTTCTTTCAAGCTGCAGTGATCACAAGGACCAAGATGCACACAGTCTGAAGAAAGCAAACTGTCAAGGAGTTTTGGTCCCGCTTCCTGCCAGCGTTCTTCAGACAAGGATTGCCTCAGTGCCCAATCATTAGATGCTGTTGATCTGGGTTCATCACAGTCCATTGCATCTTGGAGTAGATGTACTTGTAAATCTTGCAATAAAATAATTTACATTACGATTCCTTATCATGAACAAGCTTGTCAGCAACGAACACAAACATAGTTTATGTTGTTTATAAAACAACTCTTGAGTGCTACACCTAAATATTCTGAAGCAAATCTGTACATTTTCATAAAATGCCGGCACTTTTATTAATTCAGAGACAGTTCTGATTGGTAAAAACTTACTACTTAAAACAAATTTAAAGTAAGCATACCAATAATCCGACGTGCATTTACTTCTCCAAAATGTTTGGTAGTTGAGGCTTCAGATGTGTCTGTAGTTTCTAGGATTTTAATGCAGTAGCATTTATACAAAGAACAGAACAGATGCAGTGGGAACTCTTTTCCACTGTTCAGAAGCTCATATGGAAATGTATTTGATCAAATTACCTGTCTGCTAGTATACACAGACTTCAGGGTATAAATGTCAAAGATAAACAGTATTTGGTTGAACACATGATTGTACATCGAATCAACAAAAACAAAATTTGCTTACCAAGCTCAACTTCTTGAGGGTTATTTGAAGAGGCAATGGTTGAGGCAACTGGTCTTTCAGATCGGTCTCAAAAAATGGAAACAAATTGAATTTACAAAAACTTAGTGAAAATCAAAGGGTCAAAATATCAAAACATACCTGTCTTTCGTTGATGCTTCTCATAGACCAAGAATCCTTTTTGGTCTCTTTTTTTCCACCTGAGTTTTATCTTCTTTCTTTTTCGTTTTTTTGGTGTTTCTTTTACTGCTTCCTCACTCTGTATTACTCAAACATAAGAGGTGAAACAATGACTTCAAAATATACATATTTAAGAATGTGTTGAACGCGTTTCTGAATACCAATTTTCATGAAAGTTGCAAAAAATACAAACAGTGGGACACACACGCGCACACACACATACAGTGAAATACTGCTTGATGCAGAATGCTGGTACATAATTTCATAAAAAATACCTGTATCTCCTCCAAATCAGCCATTATTTCATCGAGATCAGGTTGTGATTTCTCCTCCATATTTTACACTGGTGTAGGCTGATCAGACGACCCTTTCTCAGTAATTTATTTTTTAACACCTGAGGGGCACAAAAAAAAAGTACACATCAAAACAAATGAAAATATGTGGGTAATGGTTTGCATACAACTAGGAGGCCTCCTTGATAAAGTTTTTATCCTACCCAGACAGTGCCTAGGTAATGTTCTCAATGATGGTTAATTGGGTGCCGGTGATGCATTGGACAGATTCATCACCTGCTGGAGTGTTTACTGTCCGATGCGGAGCTCTTGCCATACCACACTTGAGTGTGGTTTTGGAGGAGGATGGAAATGTTAAATGCTTAAGTCAATGAACTGCATTCTAACACAAATTTTGACTGTTTGGTTAAGGCAGAGTGGAGCTCCTTTCTGGCATCAGAAGTGCTCACACATGATTCTATTGTTACCATTTACCATTACAATTACTCCTGGTTTATGACTAAATATAAAAACAAAATGCTTTCATTGTGATATTTATTTCTGTTTCATCACCCATGTTTTCATCAATGTATTTTTCTATACTTTTTGAAGTATCACATTACAAAAGGTTGATGGAAACTGCAAAATTGAAACAGATTTGCCCAATAAGTTCTAATGTAGTGAACATTTAACTGACATGACTGATCAGCTGTTAACGAAAGGAGAAAATCCACGGCTAACCATGCATTTAAGGATTTTAAAGCACGACGTGAAGGCCAAGAAGTGCATAAAAATCCTTTAATATGATCCAGTAAAAAGGGGTCAAATTGTTACGTTACATATCATTATAACATAAATGAACTTTTTAAAACTAGGTTGTTACTTTAAAGTCTAGCCACATGGGCAGGTCTCATTAGCTCAAGCTTCAATCATTCTGTGGCAGGTACGGCTGCTACATAAAATGCATGTTCAATACATAAATAAATGTAGTAATACGCACTCATATGCAAGCATGGTATTGGCACAAGTTGGTGCTACATGGAAAGACTAACCTGATAAGTCAACGTTTCACTATACGATTTTGAATTAACTGTAGTCTGATTAAAAGTATTTTAAAATGTAAGTTAGCCTAATTACAACTATGCCAATAGACAAATACAACCAATTTTCATTGGTTAATGGAAAAGTGTTTTAAAGCTTGACGTTTTGCACAAAATCTGAGTTATATTTGACATAAGAATACAAACTGTATTTAGTGATTACATTTTATGGAAAATATATTTCCATAATTATTTACTAAACCTAGTCTGTGGGGTAAAACGACCCCAGCAGGCATCACTGATAGTAAGCATGTACATCAGGTCCTTTCTTATTCCATCATGTAGTTTCTCAGGTTAGATACATTTTCAAATAAGTAAATAAATAAGTTATTTCGGCTTAGTGCTTGTCACATATGTAATGTGTTGAAAAACAAGGGTAAAAACAGGGGTCACGCAGGGATGAATGCATAAAATTACAATGCTACATCAACTGGAACGATGAATGATGCATGCGTTTTAAATTACTTTTTAACTTCTGTTACTATAATATTTCGTCTTTTCACCTAAACATTTCAAATTGACGTCGATGTGTCTATATTCAAGCATTTCTGCAGATTAAGAATTCACCAACAACTGATAAGTTTGACCTAAGCGTGATTTTCAGTTACAAAGATTATCCTTAAACTGGACATTAGTAACTTAGGTATCGCGCGCGCGCGCGCGCACACAGAATCGCGTGTCACGCTCGTGAATTCAGTTCACTGAAGACTCGCTCTGAACGGCTCATTTGAATCAGTGGTTCATACATCGTAAATGAATCATTTGGTGTGATTTGCGAACCGATTTACCCGGTTCATTAAAAATAACAATTTCTTTCATGAGGGGCACATCGTGATTTCTTTATTTCAAAATAAGGAGTAACGATATGCTTTATGTAATATAGCGGAGTAAAAAGATAAAAACGTCATTACTGTCCACCACTGCGAACAATAAACTGAATTTTAATTCGATCTATTTATATTTTCAAAGGTCACCAACAGCTTTATTTAGCTAACCGGATAACAAGCCACCTAGCTACTAAATCTACCGCAGAATACGTAGCGTTAATTGTAAAAAAAAACTTTAATTGTCGGCGGTGGCTAACGCTAGCTAAATTACTCAGGCATTAGCTTAACTTAACTGTCCTACTGGCGTCACGAGCAGTCACATGATTCTAACGTTACACTTTAGTTACCATTAGAGCAAACATGTTTCAGTAAAACAACTTAACGATTTACAATTTCAATAAACTATCGCCGACAGCATTACTATAATGTGATATACTGTACATACCTCTGACTGTCAATCGTGTTGTATGTCGAGTCAACGGTATTCGATGTGTCACACAGAGGTCTTCCCTTTAGCGCCCCCAGTGGACTTTCGTGTCTGAAAACTGTAGAAATATGTACCTGCTAGAACGTATTTAGTGGCGCTGCAAAAAGTGTGCAGAGGTACGTCTTACCCATGAGACCAGGTTGGTTGTACCAGTTCCATCCTTGTTGCCGCACTCCTATGGTTAAAACCAGGGGTGGGTTCAGCCCCGACAAAACGTAGCAAAACAATTTTTAAACGGAAACGGTGGTGTGGTTGAACATCCTGTTTTGATGACGCAAGAGTTAAACTATGGCAGCTGAGATGGCCATTCTTTATGTTCTTTTTGAAGAATATCGGAGTCTGATGAAATTGGTATAAATACGTGTTGAATACTGCAAAATATATTTCTTCTAATATCTTCAATTGTTGCGTACACCGAGCTGCAGCAGACACATTTGAACAACTTTACTTGGACCCGTTGTGCGAGCTGTCTCTTTAATACTTTGTGGGTAATATACATGTTGCTCCTGATTGGGCAGACACTCTTGACACGCACACCAAACAAGAGAAAACATATCTTTGTTCCACACCTTAGCATACCTTTTTCCAGGAAATGCGTGGTTATACCCGGAAACCGTAGCAAAACATTGCGCACTGGTTTGAGCTTGAAGATGCCCCAGGTGTAACTTGAAATCTGAATCAACAACAGCGTCATTTCCACAGAAATCGCCCTGACACATACAAGGTAACTCTTCCATTAAATTAGTTCTGTGCTGAAAGGTGGTTTATAAGTATGAATAATGTCTAAGTATAAATAATTGCTGTGTCTGTAAACCGTAAAATCCAACTGGTCAACCTGTAAAAAGAAAGAAAGCATGCAAACAGGTGGCCTTGAAAGCAAAACCAAGTGTAATAAGAATACTGTAGTATGTGGTAGGGGTGAAACGGGCACATACTAGCATAGGATTCATTGTAACATGGATGTTTGACATAGTTCATAGAATAATATTGTGTTATTTACGAGTTCAATCAGAATCTTTCTGTTTGTTACGATTAACCCCACCCACTGGGTATCTTGTAAAGTTTGTACTTCTTTCACTTTTGCTGTAATTGTACAGAAGTGGTAAGTTCTAGAAATAGATTTTAAATGTTAATTGCAGCAAAAACATGTATGTTGCTTCTGTAAAAATATTATTATTTAAGCTCCATTCTTTTTGACAGATTGAGCTGAAACTAGAAAGCGTTAGGTTGTGCCCCCTCACCCCTACTAAAATTAGTGTAGAAAACTTTCACAAGAGTTAAAGGGGTCATATTTAAGGGTATATTTATTCAATTAATTGTGTTCTTTTGGTGGACTATACCAGGTGTTCACTGGTAGATTTTGAAAAAAAACCCTAACCTTTATTCTTCACTGCTTTCTCTTTTCTCACAAAATGATTGGATTTTTTCCAGACTCTGCTGTATAAAGTCCCTCCTTCCGATAAGCTCTGATTGGTCAATCTGTTAGTGATTGGTCACCTTTCCACCCCTTAACATATCCGCGAGTTTTGACTTCACAGTCTGTTGTGATTGGTCAAATGCTCAGAGCTTCAGTGGAGGATGTCCCAACTTACCATACATTGAGCTTTAGCTCTTAGCAATAAACAGTAAGAATGACGTCAGTTTCACCTCATTAGTTCAACACACAAATCAATGTGTAGCCTTTTTTAAGACGCAATGGCCTGCTAGTCCCAGTTTGCGTTGTACCGCACAGTATTTTCACACATTGTCCCGCACATCGCATAATGAAAAATGTCCCGCATTTTCATCAGTCTATTGGTTTTTCGTTGTCACATTAAGAAACACGTTCTTTAACCTGAAACGCACATGAGACGTTTGTTTGCGCCATTGTTTATTTAACAGCGCTGTGTCAAATGCAGCAACCCGGTGCACACCACTGTGCAACGTGCTCATAAAAACGCAACCATTTTTTAAAGACTGACTTTTATTCAGTGTATGAGAAGAAGGCGATGATTTCAGTCCTCAAGAGGCTGTGACGTCTGTTAAACGGTTAGCGTATATAAAAAAATTGCAAATGAGGAATTATTAATTCATTTTTTGTTCTTTATTCCTTTACGTTTCTCATTTAGAGAAGATCTTTAAAGTGTAAAACATGATAACTCTTTTTAAAGGGACAGTGAATTTTTTTATGTTATAGAACATTTCATACATGTCTTAATTATGTTGTAGTTGGAATTGACTGATAAGCTTAAAAAGTATATAAAATGTTTTCATTCCGAATATAGCTTTCTATGGTGTCCCACATTGTCTCACACAAACGGATTACCTCTCCCACATTTGTTTTTTTGGTTGGTGGTCAATAGTGTTGCTTTCGTCATCGAAAATTGTGACTATATCATCGTCAACGAATCTTTATCACGTGACGAAAAGGAGACGAGACGCAACGTAAATGCTGGTCATGGGACGATGACTACATTTAAATGTAAAATGCAATTTTGTTGACGAATAAAAACAAGACTAAATGTAGTTAACAAAATAAAAACTATGCTAAAATGTCTCTTCATTTGACATCAATGACATCTGGCTGTTCTGCTTGTCTAAGTGAATAAGGTGTACAGTTTAACATACAACACGAGTGTTGGTCGAGGATTTATCTGCGTCTGCAATATATGACGATATGAACAAATGTAAGTCATCTCCAGGGTTACTCTGGGAGTTTATTTTACGAGCGTTTCCTGTTCGAGTGAAGCTATCGGCAAACAAAAAAACTCAAGCGTCTTCCCAGAGACCCGTCAAAATAAAAGTACCGTTAAATTGAACATTCATACAAAAATACTTTAGTGAACTATAAGTTAAAAAAATACTATAGTATACTACAGCAATTTATGTGAACAAATGTAACACTACTGTTTAGTAAAAAATGAAAAAACGCAAATTAGAAACATTTAAACAAATGTAGTGAGTGTAAAAATTATATGGCCCTGAATTATCCATCTGAATGAAACATGAAGGTCTTTTGTCAGTTACCTGCTTTTTCAGGATAAACTGTATTTGCCAAACTGTAATTTAATAAACTGTATTTTTGGCCTGTGGTGCCAAACTTTAAACCTCTCTTGCTCCACTGCTATGTGCAAAAAAATCTGCATTACTTTCTGCGTTCTGTATGCTGCTGGAAACTGAGGGCAGACACTCTTTTCCTGTCGGTTCTTTGCAATGCTGGCAAATGTAACCTTCTAGTTGACTTGCGAAATCACTTCCATTTGTTTTATTAATAAAGGATATTGGAAGGAAAATCGGTCTGGGTAATTACAAATACTTTCATTTTAATGGTCCCTCTAATAAAACTTGAATAGGTAAAAGATGCATTGAGAACCGTTTTATCATTGCATCGCAGCCCTCTGAATTGTAATCGAATCACATTGTGACATGCCTAGAGTTCCCCCCCTTAACCGGTATACCGATTGCCGTAAATTGAAATCAGAGCGTCTGTCTGAAATGGATTTATTCTTGAGTCTATAAGGTAAAAATAAAATAGTAAGATAAGATGAGGTAATGACTACTGTGAGAAGCAGCAGCAATGAAGTATGTTACATTATAAAATTAGCCAAAGGAAATTATGCATATTTCAATTGCTGTTTACGAGTAAAGTCTATAAGAACATGATGGAAACAGAAATACTTGGTAATAATAAAGAAATTGCCGAAGAAAGTTGTTTTGAATCAGAGAAGAAAAGTGTGTGAAGCAGCTGATTATGCAATATGAAGAATCGGAAATGGAAGGCGGAATCACACATGAATCATGAAGAGGAAATATATGTTGTTTCATCACAGTGCTTATTTAACAAATGAAACGTTAAAATTAGTTTGTGTAATCTGTTTGTGTTGTGTTCTGTTAGCCATTTTTTCTGACATATAGTAAAACAAATTGACTGGTTCCTATAGCCTTTCTGTTTGTAAATGTCATATTTAATATCTTGTGTAAAAATATATGTGGCGAAACACTGCTGAGAATTGATTATTAATTAATGCTATTTTAACACTTTTTTTTGTCTTCACTTAGGCAGACAATGTATGCAGTTGTACCTTGCAAGATTCAAATGAATTGATGGTAGCAGCATCAAACTGGTTGACTCTAGACAAGACACAATGTTACTGGCCCTCATTCAGATCCCCAGAGAAGCTTACAGAAGCTGTCAGAAACAGACTTGAGCCTGTAACAGCAGGAATACCATGGGACATATTAAAAATTCACTGTCATGAAGAATTTGGTAACAAAACTATTTCCTACATCTTTTTAACATAATGTTACATTACTTTTTACCTTATTACTTTTTTTTTACAAATCTTAGTAATGTATGATGCATCAGAGTGACATCATATTTCTCAATACAGACAGCAGGAAGGCTGCCTAAGTAAATTCATGCAGAACATGCTAAACAGCATCAATGAATTTCTACCCTATAGCCCCCCCCAGCATTACATATTTTACAACAACAGTGCTATATTATGTATTATATTAAATTAATAATATAAAAATATACACACAATAAATCTAAGGGATAAAAGTGCCCTGCATGCATGGGCAAGTGCTCAATAGGCATTCTTAAGCAATGGTGACTTAGATTTTAGTCGATACAGAGGAAAAACCCAAGCTAAATGACCAACATACAACAAAACATCGGATGTTACATAATTAATATTTGTCATTCATATTCATAATTAAAACGAAAATTTATAAAAATCAAATTTAAAGTAAATCCTCTTGCTATCTTTCTTAACAAATACAGAGGAATTGATGTGGTTCAAATAGAGCTTAAATAATAATTATTTCTGTCATCATAGATACTTTGGAAAAGGCTCAGAAGGAAACACTAAGAGAAAAAGTAAGTAGTAGCCTACAAATATCTTTTGTAGATTTAACCCATTAAAAGTCATTTCATTATAATTAATAAATAAATGTCATTTTATTCATTTGCTGCTTTTTAGAGTCAATGAAATCCTAAAAGACGAAACCTGAAAACCCACTAGGAATGTCCAAAAATCCACCATTAGACCCATCTATATCAACGTCTGCAAGCAGTATGTCAACTAATGGTCAGTCCAGTTATTTTCTACATTAGAGAATTGTCTTTTTTCTTTCCTCAGTAAAATGTATCTCTATTTACATGATATGACAAGGATGAAATCCTCCAAATGCTGACAGAAATCAGAGAGGTTGAGGTTTAAAAAACTCCACCATGTTACAGAAACTATTAAAAGACCCTCAGGTTTCTGACGCAGCCCCCAGCAGCACAAGCAGCACACACTCTAAAGATATCCCATCAAACCTAAATCTACCTCTTGGAACCCTTGACGATGTGGAGAGGATTGAACAGGAGCTCAAAAAGCAGTACAGCGCAAAAAATATGTGAGTCCACACTGCACCTAAAGAAAATATAATTCAGTATTACAGTGAAGGATAATGTACTGTTATCACTCTTAAACGTTGTCCACATTCATACGTTTATGAGCTCACTGTCTGTCTTTAAAAAACGCTCTGCCTTTCCTCCACATTGCCACATGTAATGAGCCAGAACATAAATAACGTCGGACAGAAACGACAAAGGTTGTAGTGTCTCACGTTCACTCATGAACAGGATATAAAACAGGAGTGTGGACAAATTTTGAATTTTTGTGAGGACAGGGGGGCCTATGAATATTTTTGAATAGAGTGGAAGGCTAAATGGGTTTATTACAAGCCAACTGTCGTTATTACTATACAATGATATTATAAAGTGTTACTCATTGGAAATGTGTAAACCTAATAATAAATAATAGACTAATTTTGTTTCCTACACAGGTGAAATACCTGTCGGGACTTGGAGGATTTGGGCCAAAGGCTGTGATAAAGAATATAATGCAAAAAGTCCTAACAGATGATTTGGCTAAAGAGTTTAACTGGCAGGGGAGAGTTGGAAAAAGACCCTTCGCTCGTCTTGGTTAGTAGTAGATATAATAAAGTAATACATCATCTGCAGAAAACACCACACACATTCTAAGAATGCTTGGGATATTTATATTGGATTTGAGTTCACTTTTTTATTCAGTACATTCAATGGTGACTTTACTGTTTCAGAAGCTGCATCCAAGAATAAATTGGAAGAGAAGGAATGTGAAACTGAATAAAGAAGCATTTGAGCTACACAGCTGATCGATTGTGTCGCAAGAAGAAACCAAGAGATATGGGTGGTGATAGCTGTTCTTGTGTATATACTTGTATGGATTCAAATTCAAAGTTACTTGTAAACATAAACATGACCATTCTATACTTTATATATAAATCCTCTATAGGTCCTGGAGCAGTGAACCAAGATAGGATTTCTTTCAGTGCCTCCAAGTTTGAGTTGACTTTATTAGAAAATCATAAAGACCTACAGTAATTGCCCAGACATGCATCATTGCTTACATTAAAACTTTTTTTTTTCCTGCTCTCCTAATTTTCAGTTACTTCTTGATTTATGTACAGTCAGCCAAATGTCATTTTTAGCTGAAAATTATTTAAACATATCTTCTCGTATAGCAATGCAGTGCTTTGAGTGAAACATTACTGCAATTGCTGAATTCACTATTCTTCAACTTTGTAAACAAACTGTAGATCTATAATTAAATGTTTTGCACACAACCTACAACCTACTTTAGTACATGTCAACAATCAGATCTAATTTCCGGAGTAAAAAAACAAACCAAAACCTGGTTTGGCTTCAAAAGTAATACATTTTGTGTAAATGAATAACAAATAATCCATACCACATGTTTTAATTAGTTATAATGGTTCTGATGTTGATAGAGGTCAAAGGATTTTAACTTGCTTGCAATCTTTCTGGCACCAAAGGTCAATACAAGACACATATTTCTCTGTGATTTCTGTATTTAATATTTTACACTTATAAATGTAAATGATGAACTTATTTCTATTTTTCATAAGCTCCGGGCCATGCAATGGCATTTACAGAGGAAAAATTGTTTCTTTCATATTTATTCACTTTGCTAATCGGGGTCCAACAACGATAGATTGAAACAAATGTCAACAGAAAAAGAGGGCTGGACTTGCTTTGTTTGCTGTTGTATTATTCTTTGAAAACAGGTGTGACCTAAGAAATATGTAAATGCTTAATTTCGCAATAATAAACGCTTTACTGTCCAATGTACTTTTACCATTTAATGAATGGTAACAACTTGCTTTGTAATGAACTTGCTTAATGCTTTTGACATTACATATTATAGTACTGCAATCAAGCTTAAATTGCATTCATGCATTCATTATACATTCATTTAATAAAATTACAAGAAATACTACTGAAATTTATTCCTGCCATAATCCATAAAAAAATGTTTTTGGTGGGTGTTGAGATAGATTTCCTCAAAGGCTTCAGCAGGATATTTTGGAACAGATGACTGATGTGTCCAATAGGCCAAAATCAGCTATTCCCAAATAAGAAATATGATTTACAGAACATTATTTACATCATTAATACAGTCTGCACACAGTTGTGTCAAATGTATTAGACTAGGGGTCTTTAATGTTTTCAGGGGAAGGACCCCTTAGATGAGAGATGAATGGAGCAGGGATTCCCTGATACCAAATGTTTAAAACTGGGCTATTTAAATAGAAGCACTGTATGTCACAGCAGTTATATGTAAAGAAAGTAGATTAGCACTATTATGCATAATATTGTTTAACATACCACATTTTCTGTATTTTTATGGTTAAAATTGTTAGTTTGATTATTTTAATGGTTTTACAGCATCATACATTTTAAATTGACTGTGGGATGGACAATTCAACATTTACTTGTCCTTAAGTTTACTAAGACTTTAATGAGATGACTGACCCCAGTTAATGGCACAAAGACTATTCTAGTTACTGTAGTTTGTCTCTGGATTGCTTCTCTGTGTTTTGCAGAAAACGCCACTATTTCATTATTATGAGCTCCATTGTATTTCTCGTGGATCAGTATTGTCAAGGGAGCAATATTTCAGTACACTGTAAGTGATTTTGCAACAGAGTCCTGATCAGTGTCCTAAAGACTGAACTAGAAAGCTAATAGAGACAAGTATGTTAACCATTCATTTTCTCAGGCAAAAAAGTAATATGAAAGATGTCTGTGCTATTTTCAGTTTGTTATCTCAATAAGCATGATAGAGCCTGACATTGAAAACCAAAATGGTTGATAAACTCTACCTGTGACTTTGTGATCAGTGTCTCATTGTGGCCACACCCCTGCGGCTGAAACCTGGTGTGGCTTAAAATCCGAATCAACAGCAGCGTCATTTCCCAGAGACATCGCCCTGACACATACAAGGTAAATCTTCCATTAAATTTGTTTGTGCTTAATGGTAGTTTGAAAGTAAGTGTAAATAATGTCTTAAAAGTAATGATGTAAAATCCATCTGATTAATCTGTAAAAGGAAAGAAAAGGATGCAAAGATTGTCTTGAAAAAAACCAATCGTTGTAAGGATTCTGTGGTGTGTTGAAAGGGTGAGAGGGGCAGAAACTAGCACAAGATTCATTGTAAGATGGATGTTGACAGTTCATAGATATAATGATAATGTGATATCTAGGAGTTCAAAAAGAATCGTTCTTTGTACTATTAACCCCACCCACATGGGTAAGTCGTAACGTTTGTACTTTCACTTTTGCTGAATTGAACAGAAACGGTTCTGGAAACAAACATTAAGTGTTCAATTATAGCGATACGTGTATGATGCTTCTGTAAAACATGATTAATCAAGCTCAGATACTTTTTAATATTTTATTATAATTACTGAATTTTGGCTTAGTATACATTCTTAAAAATGGATTTGTCTATACAGATTGAATCAAATTATGTTGCTTTGAATGATTTTTTTTTATGGATTAAAAGGTTTATGCATACTGGGTACCGCCATAGTAAAAACTCCTCCATGACTCCCAGCATGCATTGCTGTCTGTTTATTAAATTTTGTTAATCGTCGTTATTGGTAAGGTTCATTTGATGAATATCTAAGTCTGTCATTCGTACATATTCGGTTCCAGTTGTGTCAGTGTTTATGAATTACAGTACGATTTCCAGCACAAACACTGCATTTGTATATGTAAAACAGTATTGGTATCTGTTGGGCAAGTCAGCCAAATGATTGATCTGTCTCATCAGACTCCTGTGTCAGTGCACATGTTTTCTGAGTATACTGCCACTGCAATTGCTGAAAGAAATCTTGTTTGTTGAAGGTTGTTTGAAATAGATTATAGAGTGTGTTTAGAGTTTTTGGAATGTTGAACCAGTCAACAAAAGCTCTTTTACATAGAACTTGATTGTTTACTCAAAGCAATAAGTTATTCCTGTAGCTCAGTGGTCATGGGTTCGATCCCAGGGATTGCACTCAGGAGCAAATGGATAGTATCATGCAATGTAATTTGCTTTGGATAAAATGTAAATATAAATTACAATTAACTCATTTATCGGAGTCAGGGTTGCATAAATATAGCCATTATCTTCTGAACTAAGAACTAGTATGACTAACTAGATTGTTGCAAAAAATAAGGTCATACAGTTGTTTTAAGAGCCTAATCATACTGCTTTGTAGAAAAAGTCCTAAAAACTAAATGGCCAGTGGGTCTTTTCTTATTTCACATTTATAAAACTAAAATTTTTTTTTGCCATAGCACAAATAGTCAAGCCTCTTTTTTGAGTCTAGCCATTGAGAGATTAATGGATTCCAGTGCAACCTAGATGTTGTGAATCACTGGGTTCTGGCACTTCACTTTGGGTTAACCTAAAGACTTTATTACAAAACAATGAACAAATAAAACACCCACGATGGGGGAAAACTAAATTAAGTCAGTGTACAACAAAACAAAAACTTTCAACAAGGGGGCAAAAACAAGAACAGAGAATCTAAATCTTATAAACTGAGGCACGACAGACAACAAAGACATCCAAAGGCCAGGGCAGGGTAATCAGGCAAGGCAAGGTAGGGTAATCCAAAACAAGGCATGAAAGCACAATGACATGGGTTTACATCCACTGTAAGAACATCCAACGCACGAGCACAGGATAATAGATATGAGGATATATATAGTGAGACAGACAAGGATAATTCACATGGGCAGGTGTGGGTGATGAAACACTCAGGGAAAGTTAATGAGGAATGTCCCAAGACCAAGAATAACATGACATGAAGGCAGACTCATGATAACTTTGCTACTTCTTTAAGCGCATTGTGATGGTAGGCAGTCCACTCACAAAAAAAAAGTTTAAATAAATTTAAGGTAGGAATTTAAAAAATATCTTCATGGAACATGATCTTTACTTAATACCCTAAAGATTGCAAATCAATTATTTTGACCCATACAACGTGTTTTTGTCTTCTACTAAAAATGTTCCCCTTCTACTTAAGACTTAAGGTTTTGTGATCCAGGGTCACATATGTTACTTCTGTTATCTGTATCAGATATCAAATGAGCAGAAATCTGTGAGAAATATAGCGATCTGAAAAATGAAACAAAACCATACATAAATTTTCATCCATCCAAAATTTCCACGGCAAAAAGCAGAAATGATTATGATTATTTAATGCTGATAAACATGTGCCAAGCTTGTCATGTAACAAGCAAAAATGTTTGCACAGTAACATTTCAATAAACCATGCTGAAACCATTCTCTTGTAGTATCATTTTCTCTTATTTTATCATTCTGTTCATGTTGTGAACAGCACTTTTGTGAAATATTTTTGTGTTATATTTTAGCGTTCCCCATTTTCACAATTCAATGCATTAATTTCCGACTTTATTTTACTCATTGTAGTCTGTGCTTACGAAGATATTTGACAAAATGGGCTTTAAGACACAAAGTTTTGTTCATTCCAGCACGAAAGAAAACTTAATTCTGGTGCGCTGTCACCCACAGCAGATGCTCTCGGTACAACAGAGCCATGCCACACGGCTAGAAGCTGTCTAATTATACTGGACGCGTCAAAGCAACTGTTTCAAATCAGGCTAATTGTTTAAAAGCCTGTGCATAGACGAGTGGCCGTATATTTATTGCATTACATATTTTTGAAAATGTTTATTTGAAAAATAATTGCAATTATTTTGAGAGCACTCTTGAAAAAAGTCACATGATTACTGGTGATGTATCATAGGGAGCATTGATAAACGTTGGTTTTTACTTTGCATTGTTTTTTAGTTCCTACTTCCTACCCTCCCTCACTTTTTGTTTTGACAGGGAACTCAAATATGGATCTAAAGTCTTGGATGAATGATCTGCTAATGGCTAAAGAAGCCATAAAGTTCTTCACCTGGAATGTTAATGGCCTTAAAGAACAAAGAGAGCAAAAATTGACAAAACTACGTAACAGTGATGTTGTTTTCTTACAAGAGACTCACATGGGGAAGTAGATGATCATATCATAAACCGCATAGAAGATGAGTGGCATATTTTCTATACAAGTATACCCCATCCCAAAAAGGAACAGCTATACTTGTTAGGAAAACAGTAGACTTTGAATGCATCAGTGTTGAAAAGGATAACTGTGGAGGTTATGTTGTGTTAAAATGTAAACTGAAGGGTCAGCTCTACACACTTGTTACTGTTTATAACCACCAAACTGACACAGAAACCCTTGAAAAACTTGCAGGTACCTGCAGTCGATGACCACAGGGTTGCTGGTGATTGGTGGAGATTTCAACACTGTTCTCAACCCCTTTATTGACAAGAACTGTAATTCCAACAAAGTGACTCAGAACCGAACTCATGGTAACTTCTTTCCTGTGTGAAGAAGTTCATGAAATCTCTTCAGCTGGTCGACATCTGGAGGAGAAAAAACCCTGTAAAGCAGAATTATACATTCCAGAAAGGCAACATTTCCTCAAGACTGGATTACTTCTTTATTCCAGAAGAATGTATGTGGCGTGTCACAAATTGTGACGTCATAGATTTAGAGAGACCTGACCATCAGCCTTTGTTCTTGAAGATCAACGGCATCTCCACAGACACTTCACAGAAGAATCTCCAAATGCAATCATCACCCAACTCAGTCATAAAAAATTTGGATAGAGATGACGGCTTCATCATCGGTTCAAGAAAGAGAACTCAGTGAGGTTGACATTGTCTCAGCTTTACATTCCCTTCAAGTGTCAGACACGCCAAGACCAGACGGCATTCCAGTTTCCTTCTATAAAGAGAACATTCAAGTTGTAATTCCATACATAAAGATGCTCTACAACATGATCCTCAGTGGTACATTTAACTGCTCAGAGAGACGTTTCAATGAATCTGTGAGAAGTCCACATGACAACAATCAACACTTCTTTAACGTTGACTACATCATCATCGCAACTATTCTAGCAAGATACCTAGAGACTTCCTGGAGTCTCAGTCAGAGGGACGGATACCAAAAGAGTCTGTTGCTGTCCTGATCACTCCTAAAACACTCACACTCAGACAGTGCTGGATTGTATTGAGAAAGAGTTGGACAGAGAGAGACAGTCAAATCCAAATTTGCTTCAAAACTTCCGTGCAGCGACAAGCCTTGTTGGAAATGTAGCGGACACATCTGTGCCATGTCAGGGCTGTCCTTTGACTTCAGTACTCATAACATTAGCACTAAAATACTACGCCTCAAAGCTGTTTCAGGGTTAGGAAAACATGTGTGTTATATTTTCAAACTAAGTGTGATAGTTTGCTTTCTACCTGAGGACGAAGATAGGGTAAAGGCTCTTGTACCAAACAGAACTGATGAAGAATATGACATTGTGATGTTGCACAGAGGAAATGTTGATAGACAGACGGATGGAGCAGAAAGTTATGAAAGTGATGACGTCATGAATTATCTTCTTGCCACCAGCTACATGCGAAATGTAATTAATCGTTCAGTTTGAAAAGTTTCATTTAAGTTTGCCACATAAATGTCAGCACAGAAAGGTCTTATGTAAACCACATTGCCATTGGAAGGCCAGTGTAATCCAATTCAAGGCTTTTTTAATTTTCTGCACTGCACAATTTGATTTGAACAGAACTGGGTTTAAATATCTAAATATTTTTGTTGTGTTTTCCACTAGGTCAGCTATGTATGCTGTTGTTACCTTGCGAGATACAGATGAAGTGATGGTAACACCATCAAAATGGTTAAACACAGACAAGACACAATGCCACTGGCCACCATTCAGATCAACAGAGAAGTTAATGGAAGCTATTGAAAACAGACATGAGCTTCAACAGCAGAAAAACATGGGATTTGTTAAATATAATCTTCCATGCACAAGATGGTAACACAGTCTAGTATTTTAATTGTATTCATGTTTCACGTTTCATAATTCATAATTATACACAATTTTGCTGTCTTTCTGCAGACAATTTTAAGGAGGCTACAAAAGAAACAGATGAAATTGTAAAGTCAAGGAAAGAGAGGTAAATACTTAGTTTCATCAAGATCATTGTGAGGTTAAAATGAAGTATGAAACAACTGAACAACAGTATTCTATTCGCACCATATTAGCCCTTAAGTTTATTATATTTATTGCCTACGATTGCTTTAAATGAAATAATTGTATGTATTTTATTTGCAATACATATATATGTATATTTAGGCCATCTACCTACCTTGAAAATCCATCTACACTGCTGACATCACAATCCACTCAAACCTTTGGTGAGATAACATTTTTCTTTCTAAGAATCAGTTAATATGCGTCAATTTTTTTCGTCTCAAGTGTAAAAAGTTGTTGTTGTTCGACAATAGAACCGATCTGCTGGCTTGTTTAAAAGTATAGGGTGACTTCATCACTTCATCAAAACCATTAAATAGCAGTAGTAAATAACAATAATAAAGCGGGATTCAGTCCCCCTGAGACCCCCCCCCTTCAGAGTGTATTAAAAAACTAGTTAAAGCATTGTGTTTTACCATTTTCACATGTTTTTTTCTGTTACATCAACACTCAACATCACAGTTACTAGTCAAGGTAAATATCTTTCATAAAAAATGAATCATTTATGGTTTGCCAGCTTGTGTTGCAGCTTGTCATTAAGGAAACAATTTGTTATTATTTTATATATTACTTTACTGTATCCTATGGATAATTCTTTAACAGGTGTTAAAAGAAAACATGATGATGAGTCATCGCTGATCAAAGGCAAGTCAATTCTGAATTTAACACTTGCTATACAAAAGCGTAGAAATAGGCAGAACAGATTGAAAGTCTTTTATATTAGAAATCTAGTCACTTCCTGTTAGTTGGCACATCACATAGGTAATTTCCTCTGTAGAGTTCATGGAGGTAGGGTGAGTAGTTACTTTAACTGTAACCTTTAATTAAAATACGAAATTTAACTACATTGTACATGTCGCCCTTAATTTCAAACACTAGAATATTGATGTTTAGGATCTTAAAGTGGGTGTGACACACATGTTTATGCCATCTCATATTCGTTTTGAGTACCTATAGATTAGTATTGCATACTTCGTATCTTCGAAGAGTATTTCGTTTGATTACATTTATAGAAGATAGATACAAATGGCGCGTGCGGTGGGTGAGTTGGGTGAGGGGAAGGCTGAACTAAAGCACCTATTGGGAACAAAAAACAGACATAAGATCACTCACCGCATTCTGTTCATGTCCAGCATCTTTTACCGCTGGAAAAGCTCCATGTCACCTTCAAACAATCTCCAGATCCAGCGTTATATCCACTGTTCACAT
>SOYY01000060.1:0-47472 GCA_008369825.1 Triplophysa tibetana | reverse complement strand
TTGTTTTACACAGCGTGCCCGTAGAGCTCTCATCGACGCGTGATTGTTCATACAAACGCACGTGAGGCTCAGGCATTCCTTCCATCTCGATTGATTTTGCTCAGCTGGGGCACGTACTCTTAAGTTGCTGTTTAGCTTTGTAAATTGAACTTGAATACAAACAACTTTTGCAATTTCATTTGATGCTTGTAGAATTTAGAAATAAAAAAATAAATGACACTTCAGAGATTTAAAGCTGCTATCAATTACTTTTGCATCTCTATCCCCATCTCTGGTTGAAACATAGAACTGCAGGTTAAACTACATACTTATCTTTGACGTCAAACTGACATATTCCAACATTTTAAATATTTCAACAATGATTATTGATGTACTGTACTTGCTTAATTACCGATTTTTGTTTATTTTTAAACCAAAAAGGTTGCAGATTACAGCTTTAAAAAGAGAAAAACATTAAGTTGAATGTATAATAACATCAGTAATTTCTATTGTATTTTGTTGAATATGTCGAGAGGTCTGACCCAATGTACACTGAGAGCACTTTTACACATAAAAGTATTCATTTTGCTGGACTGGCACTGGTGTATTTATATTGATCTGTTTAAAAGCTCTATGTTACGTCTTTCAAAATACACTATATTCAGCCAACATGAAGAGGAAGCAGTTTTGTGTCAGTATTTTTCCAATTTTAGGAGTGTATACTGATCGATATGTTTACGGGTAGCTCCTAACAATAGAAGTCTTTGATAAACTGACCATAGTTGCAATGAAGACAGGAAAGACATACTTTAATCCCATTTGAGCTAGAAATGTCCTCAAAATTTCAGGCTTGCACAGAAATGGCTTTCATATGATTGTAATGGCAGAAATAGCAAGAATTGTTTGTTTTATATATATCACTGCAAAAAATATTTCTTTCTTGTTTACCACAAATGAAAAATATTCTAAATCTAGAGACATTTACTTGACAAGAAAAATGACAAGATATTAAGTATTATTTCAGTTGATTGAAACTTTTATTTTTACAACTCCACTTCTAACTTATTTTGGATATTTTTTGGGGTAAACAAGACTAAACATTTTTAGTAATTAGCATTTTGCTTCTCGGCAATTTTACTTGTATGGATGTGACATTGAAATGTAAATTCTCAGACAAAGTATCAATATACTGAACCATCTGTTAATATTTTACTAAACAAGAGTCCAAACATCAGAAAAATGTATTTCTGTGTGCAGCTGTTCTATTTTAAAAGAAGGAATAAACATGTTATGTGACAAAATGACTCAATTTTTTTGATAAACAACATACTTTCTGTGAATTTCAATGTGCAAACCAGATGTGGCCATTTTTGAGGAATGTTGACCATGATGCATGTGACAGTTCATTAGCCTGACTATAGATAACATTACAGTAAAAACACACAAAAATTCCTTTAAAACTTTAAGAGAGGCTTCGTATGGATATTTAAACAGCCAAATTTGGACATCTGACCTATCAGGATGGTGAAAACTTTTGTATCTTGACTTTAGAATAGAATTTATAAAAATGTATCAAAAAATATGAAATTTATACAAAATAAAATGTTCATTATAGTACATATTTCATTTTTTAGCGGAAGTGATGTTTGTTGTAACATGCACACTCACCTGTCTGAGAATAAAGCTACAGCATCTGTGGACTCCCAGTATGAAGCATGAACAGGTGAGGCAGCGCTATAGTGGGAAATGTAGTGAGCACATCTGGACAGTATAGCACGTAATCTAATCGCTTTGAGCCCCACCATCTATTACATACTGAAAGAAACAGAAAAAGGGGAGCGATTCAGATCCTACTGCATGGCATGAATTGTGCACAACTTAATTGATACATTTTTTAATGCCTGAATGACATATCGGTGGTCTATATATCTCAGTATGCATAAAAAGCCTCTGACCTCCATACAGAAATGAATGACTGATTTGAACAAACTAAAATCACTATAGAACCAAGGACTAACATTCAAGGACACGCTGTTTGTAAGACTCACTGTTGGAGATGCTAACAGGCTCGCTCAGGCCAGGTTCGATTCGCTCAGGGCCGTGCTGGGCGGTTCGATTGCTGCCTCTGCGCGACCCGCTTCCTCCACAGGAATGTATTGTTGTTCCGTCTACATAAACACTGCCGTCTGACATACGTCTGAGCGCCAGGTCAGCTTTGAGCAGAAATAAATAAATACAATACAATAAATAAAAAAACTACAGAAAAAGGCAGATAATGTAAAATGTGAAGGGAAAAACAAACAAAAGAAAGATAGACAAACCAGGTCTTTGTGAGGCAATGTTGAAAATGTCAAGACATTTTGTCAAATCAATGACGTGTTAAGGATTTAATTTGATTCCTTCCCAAAGCCAGCTGATCTGTGAGCATCTAAATGTGTTTTCTCTCTCCTGGCATTCAATGTCTGCTCTGTTTTGGACTCTTGGTTCAGCTGATGTGACCTCTGCCTGCCTACATAATGGGACTAATTTGAGAACACTTTCTGACACAGACTGATGCTGACTAACACCACAGAATACTGATCATCCCGAAGAGATCAGAGGGGAACATCGCTTGGAAACACTTCAGATTTCTGACCCCATTTAACATGGGAAATGGCTATGAAGGGCTTAACACGAAAGGTCAGTTGGAAAGCCAAACTGCTGAAAACTGCTCAGGTCTGAAGTGTAAGTAAAGACTTGACATTTGTAGTTTGTGGATACTGGAATAAAATGAAGATCTTCAAATGTTTTATAATTATAACCTGTAATGAAAAATGGTAAATAAATGTTTATTAATTTTCACCAAATATAGAGTGATTTTGAAGATTACCAGCTCTTGTGAAATCCGGAGGGATTTTGCTATACAGCAGAATTAAATATATTTTACAAGCATTTAAACAAGGATTTAGGATTATAGGATCATTGTTTCTAATCTTGTCATGCCAGGAGAAATTTTCAGGGTCATGTCTAACTCAGATGAAAGTAAACCCCGCATGTATAGCGCCTTTAATTTGTAATATATATTAAATAAGCATCTGCATATAACTGCTCTCCATCACAATGCAGCATGCATGCACCATTTAATAATAGCAAACCGCCAAAAAAATCACGTCTCTTAGGGAATTATTATTGTTTCAACTTAAGAAAGTTCCCAAAAAACTGCAGACCGCTTTGCAAGATGTAAACATTAGTCAAGAAGCACTGGTTTACAGTTTTCGGGTTATGTGTGTGTTACAGATTGTTCTCGTTAATGGAGAAAAAAAGGCTGACTTTCTATCATCTATCAAGATGAGAAGTCATTTAAAACTGTGCTGAAAAAGCGATCAAATGAACAAATATGACAATGTGAATTTGTTTAGGGGTTTAATCATGACATTGGCATTGCTAGTGCTCAACCACTAAAGATCTAGTTGAGCTTTTGACATTTAATGAATCTGAAATCGGGCTATTACCAATGAGAGATGAGCGCCTATCACCCAGAGGGTAACGCTGGTAGCGGGGAACCGGAAACGGTGGCAGCTGGGTGAGAACTGGATGCAGCAAGGGTTCCAGTCGTGAGGCGGAGGGATCGGATGGGTAGAAGAGATTAAAAATCTGAGAACAAGCCGGACGGAGCTGAGTCACTGACAGAATAGACAAAGAGTAAAAAGAATAAATGAAATGTCAATTTTTAACTTCTTCAAAATGAAAAATTGAATCTGTTTGTGTGCGGAAGAGAAAGTGTGACTTGTACCCTCACAGGCAGGTAACACTGTCCTCCTCATAGCGAGCACTAGTCCAAGTGGGCAGCCCAGCATAAAACAGTCTGACACTTCAAACTCAAAGCAGCCCGGATCGAGAGGATGCATGAAGCCGTTCTGATCGTCCTGAGACAGACTGTGAGACAGCAGGGAATGGTAAGTTATCTTCATTAGGGTTCGAGCCCGTAGGGGCTAGAAACCTATTGTATTTGTTAAAGATTTTTATTAGGGTTCGAGCCCGAAGGGCTAGAAACCTATTGTATTTGTTAAGATTTTTATTCTTCTTCTTCTTCTTATTATTATTCTGCCATAAAACTCATCGTGCAGCCCAAACCGTAAGGCCGACAGAGCTGAGACCTGGTCAGATGGTAGTAGTCCTTGTCGCTACTCAGATACACGGAGCCAGCCAAATCGACCCATAGGTGGCGCTGCAGCGATGACAAACGCGTTTGCGCTTGTTACTCCTGAACCGTTTGTCGCACACCCAAGTGTCTCATATCAGTGTAATCACTGGCTCCAAACTAAAAAAACGTATATCTCCGATTTCATTTCCGTCATTATAGATTTTTCGCTAATTAGCATTTTATGAAAAAAAAAAAAAATGAACTAGTCCCTGGATTTTTGCCCTATCGGAACCAAACCAACGCTGATGGATTCTGTGGAGTGTGAATGTAAATAGTTATTGAAAAAAAGTTGAATTTTCAATTCACGGCCGCTAGGTGGCGCTAAAACGTCCAAACCGGAAGTGGCATATTTAGTTAAAATGGTCATAACTCGTCATCTGTTTGAGATATCATCATGGGGCTTGGTACGTATACGTAGACGCTTAGTCCGAGGTCACATAAAAAAAAAAAGCGGCGATCCGCCACCAGGTGGCGCTATAATTGGAATCAACTCAAAAATGGCTATAACTAGGCAACAGTTTACCCGATTGACTTATTATTTGGTATGGTGTGTCTTTGTGTCATGTCCCATGACTATCAAAAAGGACATTGGCGTATCTCAAAAAACATGGCCGCCATCGGCCGATGAAGTTTGAGCACTCATTGCACCTGGTTAACAAAGGCTGATCGAAACGACACTCACTGGGCTTATTCGTCTCATGGTCCTGAAGGTCTGTAAGAAACATGAACTTATTTGGCCACCGGGGGGCGTAATAACGCTTTTGGAGTGCAAAAACAACTGTGTATCACGTGACATTTGACATATACCCAAACTAATGAAATTATATAATAGCTCTCTTCGTTTTGAGCAACTTTGCCTCTAGAACCACCTCTGGCGATCGAACGGTTCCTGAGTTATCGCTGATGAGGTAAAAAAACCTACTTTCGCGAACTAGTCCTTGGTTTTTCAACCGATCGGAACCAAACCAATGCAGCTGACTTCTGTGGAGTGTAAATCTAAAAAATTATTGAAAAAGAGTTAAAATTTCTTTTCACCGGCGCTTAGGGATGCCAAAACTTAAAATGGGCAAAGCCTATCACATTTAAATGGCCTTAAATCCAGAACGGCTTAACATATCATCATGGGGCTTGGGAAATATGTGTATAACGTCACTCCGAGGTCACCCACAAAAGAACGTGGCGTTTGGACAATAGGTGGCGCTATAACAGTAAAAATGGTGAAATTGATGCGTATTTCATTGCTTAAACAATTATGTATCACGTGACATTTTTAATTTACACAAACTAATGATATCATATGATAGTTCTCCTCATTCTGAACAACTTTGCCTCTTGATCCATTGATGTCAATCAAACAGTTCGCGAGTTATCGGTGATGATGTTAAAGACGTACATTTGCATACTTATTTTAGGTCTTTCAAGCAATTTCCAAATTTCCACCACAGAACAATTCTCTGGACTCTCTAGATAAATAATTATCAAAGACATGTTGAACTTTTTCATTTGTGTGGCCATAACAGGGTCCTTTATTATATTAAACTCAAAAGTCTACCTGAAAGCTCGCTGCTCCTTGATGAATAATCCAACTGACTTGCCATTAAGTACTATTATACATATTATGACACTAAACAAGCATGCAAAATGTGAAGGTCATCGGAAGAGGCATGCCTTCATAACAGTCAAAAAGGTGAAATATCATTCATTCAAATGGATTTTTTAGAGTCAGCAGATCACAATGCATGAAGCTTTGAAAAAATATTTTTGCGGCTGTGTTCACTGTCCACTGTAACGCCTTGCAGTCTTGTGCACTGCAGTGTGTATTATATGTGCATACGTGTGCATGTATTTCATATTCTGTGTTTTTTTGTTTGTGTGTATGTGTGTGTGAGTGTGTATTTATGGATATTATGTCTCTGTGTATAATAAGAGTGTGCATGTACTGTATAGTTCTGTGTGTCGTGTGTGATTGAGACTGTGCATGTGTGTTGAATGAAACGTGTCTCACAGGAAGACAGTGTTAGAAATATAATGTATTACACATTTAACGTTGCTCCTTATTTACACATCTATAAATATAGCACATGTCTGGCTGCTTTTATGATGTTGTGTTGATATATATATATATATATATATATATATATACAACACCCAAACATCAAAATGGGATATACTGTATTATGTGAGGTATGTGTTTACAAAATAAGCACCATTTAAATGGCACGGCACTCTAGAATATTATGAATAAGAATCAATGTATCTATATAAGATGCTCCTGGCCTTAAGCCTTAATTTTTTTATACACGTCTATCATAATGTATGGCAGGTGCCATGCCACATCCATAGCAATTAAACAGGTTAACTTAGCAACCATTAAGCTAGACCTATATCTCTGGAACAGAACATAGTAGAGACATGGGAATTGGTTCAATGCACTCGTCCCTTACGTTTTATCGGTTTACACCTGTTTTTGCATATGACTGTAAGCATGCGTGGTCGGTATTAACCGTTGCTGACCATTTCTTTCATTTTTCTGGTTATGGGTAAGTGTCATCTGTTGCGGATGTCTTATGGTGCGATTCCTGACCATAGTCAGCGAATTCAGTCGACCTTGGTCCCCTTACACTGCTCGAACCCGATGATTACTGCTTGCAGTTATATTTCTTCTTATTATTATTCTGCCATAAAACTGATCGTGCAGCCCAAACCGTAAGGCCGACAGAGCTGAGACTCGGTCAGATGGTAGTAGTCCTTGTCGCTACTCAGATACACGGAGCCAGCCAAATCGACCCATAGGTGGCGCTACAGCGATGAAAAACGCGTTTGCGCTTGTTACTCCTGAACCGTTCGTCGCACACCCAAGTGTCTTATATCAGTGTAATCACTGGCTCAAAACTAAAAGAACATATATCTCCGATTTCATTTCCGTCATTATAGATTTTTCGCTAATTAGCATTTTATGAAAAAAAAAAAAAATGAACTAGTCCCTGGATTTTTGACCTATCGGAACCAAACCAACGCTGATGAATTCTGTGGAGTGTGAATATAAATAGTTATTGAAAAAAAGTTGAATTTTCCATTCACGGCCGCTAGGTGGCGCTAAAACGTCCAAACCGGAAGTGGCATATTTAGTTAAAATGGTCATAACTCGTCAACTGTTTGAGATATCATCATGGGGCTTGGTACGTATACGTAGACGCTTAGTCCGATGTCACATAAAAAAAAAAACGGCGATCCGCCACCAGGTGGCGCTAAAATTGGAATCAACTCAAAAATGGCTATAACTAGGCAACAGTTTGCCCGATTGACTTATTATTTGGTATGGTGTGTCTTTGTGTCATGTCCCATGACTATCAAAAAGGACATTGGCGTATCTCAAAAAACATGGCCGCCATTGGCCGATGAAGTTTGAGCACTCATTGCACCTGGTTAACAAAGGCTGATCGAAACGACACTCACTGGGCTTATTCGTCTCATGGTCCTGAAGGTCTGTAAGAAACATGAACTTATTTGGCCACCGGGGGGCGTAATAACGCTTTTGGAGTGTATAAACAACTGTGTATCACGTGACATTTGACATATACCCAAACTAATGTAATTATATAATAGCTCTCTTCATTTTGAGCAACTTTGCCTCTAGAACCACTTCTGACGATCGAACGGTTCCTGAGTTATCGCTGATGAGGTCAAAAACCTACTTTCGCAAACTAGTCCTTGGTTTTTCAACCGATCGGAACCAAACCAATGCAGCTGACTTCTGTGGAGTGTAAATCTAAAAAGTGATTGAAAAAAAGTTAAAATTTCTTTTCACCGGCGCTTAGGGATGCCAAAACTTAACATAGGCAAAGCCTATCACATTTAAATGGCCTTAAATCCAGAACGGCTTAACATATCATCATGGGGCTTGGGAAATATGTGTATAACGTCACTCCGAGGTCACCCACAAAAGAACGTGGCGTTTGGACACTAGGTGGCGCTATAACAGTAAAAATGGTAAAATTGATGCGTATTTCATTGCTTAAACAATTATGAATCACGTGACATTTTTAATTTACACAAACTAATGATATCATATGATAGTTCTCCTCATCCTGAACAACTTTGCCTCTTGATCCATTGATGTCAATCAAACAGTTCGCGAGTTATTGGTGATGATGTTAAAGACGTACATTTGCATACTTATTTTAGGTCTTTCAAGCAATTTCCAAATTTCCACCACAAAACAAATCTCTGGACACTCTAGATAAATAATTATCAAAGACATGTTGAACTTTTTCATTTGTGTGGCCATAACAGGGTCCTTTATTATATTAACCTCAAAAGTCTACCTGAAAGCTCGCTGCTCCTTGATGAATAATCCAACTGACTTGCCATTAAGTACTATTATACATATTAAGACACTAAACAAGCATGCAAAATGTGAAGGTCATCGGAAGAGGCATGCCTTCATAACAGTCAAAAAGGTGAAATATCATTCATTCAAATTGTTTTTTTAGAGTCAGCAGATCACAATGCATGAAGCTTTGAAAAAATATTTTTGTGGCTGTGTTCACTGTCCACTGTAACGCCTTGCAGTCTTGTGCACTGCAGTGTGTATTATATGTGCATACGTGTGCATGTATTTCATATTCTGTGTTTTTTGTTTGTGTGTTTGTGTGAGTGTGAGTGTGAGTGTGTATTTATGGATATTATGTCTCTGTGTATAATAAGAGTGTGCATGTACTGTATAGTTCTGTGTGTCGTGTGTGATTGAGACTGTGCATGTGTGTTGAATGAAACGTGTCTCACAGGAAGACAGTGTTAGAAATATAATGTATTACACATTTAACGTTGCTCCATATTTACACATCTATAAATATAGCACATGTCTGGCTGCTCTTATGATGCTGTGTTGATATATATATATACATACACAACACCCAAACATCAAAATGGGATATACTGTATTATGTGAGGTATGTGTGTACAAAATAAGCACCATTTAAATGGCATGGCACTCTAGAATATTATGAATAAGAATCAATGTATCTATTTAAGATGCTCCTGGCCTTAAGCCTTAATTTTTTTATACACGTCTATCATAATGTATGGCAGGTGCCATGCCACATCCATAGCAACTAAACAGGTTAACTTAGCAACCATTAAGCTAGACCTATATCTCTGGAACAGAACATAGTAGAGACATGGGAATTGGTTCAATGCACTCGTCCCTTACGTTTTATCGGTTTACACCTGTTTTTGCATATGACTGTAAGCATGCGTGGTCTGTATTAACCGTTGCTGACCATTTCTTTCATTTTTCTGGTTATGGGTAAGTGTCATCTGTTGCGGATGTCTTATGGTGCGATTCCTGACCATAGTCAGCGAATTCAGTCGACCTTAGTCCCCTTACACTGCTCGAACCCGATGATTACTGCTTGCAGTTATATTTTATTATTAAATCTTTATTAATGATTAATCATAATCCACAATTAATGCTTTCTTCTTATGCTTATGTCTTCAAAGAGGCCTATGACATGCTTTAAAAGATGTATGGCAAAGCAAGATCTTCAAAAACGATTTATCCTGCATTCTTGAGTTTGGTGTAATAATTCTTAATATAAATTATATAAATATGTCCTTCACAGATACAAGTATTTCGTCACAAATCTTTGAATAATAGACTGAATGACAGAAGCATGGAGAAGAACTGAGGCTAAAGTCATCCAAAGGTGTATAAAACTCGTGTTTAGCATAGTGTGAATCCTGTTGTGTACTTCATAAGCCAAATAAAAATCCAAAGCAATCCATCTGAATATGATCATCTCATTATTATTCAATCATTTCAACACAATGCATTTTCCAATTATTTTTGCACGGTGAATACTGTGTTTTATGCTTGCTTTTTAGACTTTTTGTTTATTAGTATACAGTAAATTCACAACAACACAACTAACGCATCAGCACATTTCAAGCACACATTCATATTAATCCACATTTGTTTAAACCATGCTGTAAGAAACGTAAACTCGGATGTCAATGAATGTTTATCATTAAGGCCAGAATGGCATCCCTGTTTATTTACCACGTCGAGCTTCTTGTCGTCTTGTTTTACAACATTGTACAAGTTATTTATATAGTGAATTATTATCCTTTTCTCCTTCATGTCATTCCAAACTTATATGACTTTATTACTGCTGCAGAACACGAAAAATATATTTTGAAGAATGTTGGTAACCGAACAACACTGGACCCCATTGACTTCCATTGTATGGACACAAAACCACTGAGAAATGTCTCTAAGTTCTTCTAATGTGTTTCGCAGAAGAAAATGTCATGTAGGGGTTTTCAATGACATGAGGATGAATAAATAGTGACTGAATTGTTGATTTTGGGTGAACGATCTCTTTAGTGGCATTCTTAAGTCTGTATAGAGCCCATGTCTATTATTCTTTATAGACTTGTACAAGCTCAGTCAGGTTGTATGGAGATTCTCCATTGGCGTGAGATCAAGACTCTGATTTGGCCAATCCAATTAACATTATGAAAAAACATCTTCCTCATATCATGGGTGTCTTCAACTGGCTTTACCCCAACAGTTCTTTGTATTGTGCTTCATTGATTTATCCTCCACATTCTAAAGTCCTCCAAGGCCTACTGCAGACAATCTGTCACCACAAACCTTTCTGGACGTTGTGTTTTCTGGTGACTTGCAGTACTTGGCCAAAGTGCTCAATTCTGGTCTCATAATCTCCTCCAGCTGGCTTCAGAGTCTCCGACATGCCTTCTTCCAAGCCGAAATTTCATATGACAATATATAACAGTGGTTTTTCTCAGTTCCCGCCAGTGTCTTGTTAAACTGTGACTGGTAAAACGCCTGTTGTCTTTCCAATCTGGTTCACTGAGGTTTATAACTCCATCAGAGGTGTTGCTGGTCTCTTGGTGGTCTCCCTCACCAGTCTCTTCATGCATGGTCTTGCACCGCTCTCGGTAGACTTACAGCTGTCATACCTTTAACATTTCTTATAATTGAAATAGTAACTGGACTCCAAGGCATATTTTCTTTATTCTTATATCCGTCCCCTGCCAATTTATCCATCCCCCCTTTGTCATCAGACGTTAGTCCCCGGGAAAAGTGAAATTCAATTAAAATGAAAGTGAGAAATGTATAACGACAAAATAGAAAAAGTTATACTTTAGGCATGTCGAATTGATCTAGGCCAGACAGCAAATACTAATGTTTTCAGTTACTTTGTGTTATATGGTGTTATTTTCATTTTTAAAACAACATGAAGCCTTGATAACCAGTGCTACACATGTTACCTGCTGAGAAACACCTCACGTTGACTGCTGGCCACATCTGCATCACACGAGTCGCTCTGCTTGCGGATCAGAGGATGACGAACTCCAGACAGCACGTCACACGGGCTCGACACATCAATGTTACTCTTACTCAACCGCTTACTGCCTCTCAGAGTAGGACTGAGAGAGTTCACAGCACCGGGCTTCTCCTGCGAGACATTCACAATTGAACGACTTAAAAACAATGAACCTCACAAATGATGTTCTGTGCTGCACTGTATGGAAATGGCATTGTAGTGGAGTAGGCGGGGCGAGACCGTGGTTCTAGACAGGCGAGTAATTGTTAATGGGCGCCAGCTGTGCGCGAACCGGTCTTGAATCACGTAGGAGATTGGGAGCATATAAGAGAACGAGCGACCGGACCGCCGAAGAGAGAGGACCGGGCAAGTTTGTATTTATGTTTATGTTATTTTGCCGGCGGTCGTCCGTGAAGGGCCGCCGGCTGTTTATGTCCTGTTATTATTTGATTAAACGTTTAAATGTATGCCGGTTCCCGTCTCCTTCCTTTTAATGAACTTCTCTACAGGCATCAAAATAGTAATATCCAAATATTAAGGCAGCATTTTACAGTTTTAATACAACTTTATGATGCATAAAAGCTGTTGGTTGAGATTAAATGATAAAAAAACAATCTTGCAATGATAATTGCAATGACTTATGTAGAATTTTTGGTGTTTATTATGACTAAAATTAGGCTAAATAACCCAATATATATGATTCTACAATACCTTCTTACATTTTGTAAAGTTGTAAATATGGATATTTCTTTTAAACAAGCGAATCGATTCGTGTCAGAAGGCCTTTAATAACCCCATGGAGCCCTGTTAAGCAGTTCTTTAATGGCACTTTGTTAAGCTTCAAAAACTCATCCTCAATTCACTCCCATTCTTAAGCTTCGAAGAAAAAGGATAAATGGCATAACTGTAACTCTGACTGTGTTCGCCTGAAAGAAATAAAGTCATGTACATCTAGGATGCCTTAATCTTTTGCCTAAATGCCTAAATGCCTAAATACCTTAATCTTTTGTTGAAACAACAAATCAAAGTTTTACAGTGTACAGCCAAGTATGGTAAACAAATGCTTTAATCTAATCCTAAAATATTGTTTGTGTTTCACAGAAGATGTGGTGAGTAAATGATAGCATTTTCATTATTGGATGAACTGCCCCTTTAAGAAAGAGTGAGCGAGAGCTAAGAATGAGACAAACAAGAGTGGGAAAGTCCGATGACATTTCAGAAATAAGAAATAAAAGTAAAAACTCTGAAGGACAGAGACAGGCGACAGATGTGTTGGTTAACTCGAGGAAAAAGATGGATTTAGGTCTGATATGGACAAAATGTAAGACAGCTTCAATAACAGAAGTGAAGGGCACGGGTTCAGGGTAATCGTCTGTGTGTTTGTGTTCTTCTGCACCTTCAGACTCTCTGTGCTGTTGTTGCTGCTGTCCTCTCGGCTTCTGTACTGCCTGTCACCACTAAAACACAAAGCGTCAAAACAGAGGACACCGCCGACACAGTCTGCCACGAGACATACCTGAAAGCAACACACAAAACAAGATTGTTACAACCACATTAGTATCTTAACAGAGCACTTAATTCTGCTAAATTACATATTTTATATTGCTTTAGTTGCATTACAAGTCTGACGTTTGTGACATTCGTATCTTTAGACATGATTAAATAAATGACAATGTGTGGCATTACAGTAAAAAAACTAAATACACTTCAATTACACGGTGAAACTGTAAATTAAGTTTTTCCTGAATTGGAGCTCATGCGCCCGCAGCTCATTTTAGTTGAAAGCTTCATGACTCATTTTAACTGTTTACACAAACACACCGTGTTCTGTTTGTTAAGGCATCTGACTGACATTTCTGTTCTGATGTTTGTTTTTTTATCCTCAGGCAGGCAACGGGATTTCAAAAGTAAAACTGGTGAAAATATTTTCACAGAAGCTTCATAGTAAAATCTGAGTAATACCTGTCCAGTAAAGCCTACGCCCTCTGGGGACTGAAGGAAGTTTCGGTAAACCTGATTGGCGTGAGCAATGACTGTTGCTACGGCGCTCTGGTAATTGGGTGCGGCGATGGCGAGGATGGGCAGAGCAGCCAGGGGCAAGTGATCCACGCTGCTGGATACACACGTCTCATCATAGCTGTATGGATTCAAACTACAAGAAAATATTATTATTAGAAAATCTTTTTTAAAAATGAACTACCATATAGTCCTTAATAGTATTTGAAATTAAAATGAATCCATGCCAGATCAAAGAATGTTATGGATTATACTCAGATACTATGTGTAATGAAAATTCAAATTTACTAGATGTATTGGTGGTAAGGATAAGGTAAGTAAGGATTGGTGGCTAGTCTTTGCTGTTAAATTGAGATAATCCTCTGTCACAGGATGTTATTAAATATCCAGTTCTAAGATTTAGTTTTCAACCAACTCCTTAAATAATTGTAGCTTTCCCCAGGCCCGGATTTATGGACACGTGTCCATAATAAAGTTTTAAATTAGCCTATAGGTTCTCTGTGTATGAAACACTTCTATCATATACAGGATTACATTGACAAGTTACAGTAAACAGCATTAATGAGAATGTAAGTATACTTCTTAAGCCTATACATTACGACATCGTCATATTTGTGTGTATGTAAACATTTAGCAATGTACGTAAAAGCACTGTGGATTATCTTAAAATGAAGGGTTAATATTGGTAAAGTAAGGCAGTTACTTATCAACATCATATCAATATAAAAGAATTCATAATTGACAAGGAAACACCACCAAATAAATGTGAAACAAACTCTTACATTTTAAGATTTAAGACAGCCGCGAGAGTATATCAACTCATTATTTTTACCACAATAAAGCAGTTCTACCAGAAAGACTCAGGAAACATAGAACGATAGATAATATTTATTAAACATAATATTAAAGATCTTTGGGCATAGGCCCCGTCCGATGAATGAATCATGGAATATGGTTCCGATGTTCCTGCCTGGAGATAAGGCAGGGGCGGAGCCTACCCCCGGACTGAGGACGGGACCCTGACCTGGTGGTGGTGGTGGGGAGGATGGAGGTTTCACACATGTGATAGTTTCTGCGAACGAAAGAGAGGGTAAGTACCATCCTTATATACTACGTGCTGAGGGATGATAGGCTAACCGGTAATTAATTATGATGCGAGGAGTCTTCCTGATAGAACTTGCGCGAGAGCTTTCATTTCTCATTGACATGTTTTCAGTTTCTGTTGTCAGTTCATGACACACAATAAAAAGTGGTGATTTCGGCTAGACTTATATGTTTTTCACACTGCATCATGGTAACCCTGTGCATATTTACCGACAAACTTTGTTCATATTTATATTTCTAGACATTTGATAACAGTGACAGGTCGTAGGAAATGATGTTTTGTACTCATTTTATTCACAGTCAGGCCCCTGGGCCTGTGCCCATACTGCCCATTGGATAATCCGGCTCTGGCTTTCCCTAGCTAATCTTAAAAATGGACTGTATGTTACCTGCAGTGTATGAATTCATCATTCCTGTCTCCAGAGTCTCTTTCCATATTTAAGAGAAGGTCAACATGTCGTGTTAACAGTTGCCTCAGTACAGATTCCAAAACACAACTCATGGCCCATGAGATCAGTGGCCTGTGTCACAAAGCGAGGTGAACAAACACTGAGTTGCTTTTGTGTTGACCAAACCAGACAAACCCAACCTGGTTAAGATCAGGTTCAGCTGTAGCATTACGCTTGGTATAAACTTTCTCTGTCAACTCCGGTTTGATCCAGAGTTTGTGAGTCGTTTGCACCTGACAGTGTGACACCTGCGGCAAACAGCCAATCACGCGTAACATGGAAAGTATCATCAGTTTGAGGGGGAGGAGCAGGGGGCGGGAGTGCCGAGTGCGACCACCACCTGCCAGAGGCCGGAGCCTGCGTCCGTCCGCCCCAAGGGGGAGGAGCTGGGGACGGAGAACTCGCCCCGATTTCCCCGCTAAAGGAGGAGCCACCGCCGGCCGCCAGTGGGCGGACCGTAAAGCCGTCCACCGAGGGCCCAGGGCCACCGCAAGGCACCGCAAAGGAGAGTATCCTGGCTGGTAGAGGATCGGGCGGCAGCATGTCGGGGAACCGGACTATAATTTTTTTTCCACTCTCTCCCCTCTCTCTTTCCGGTCGCTCGGTGGTCTCCCGTCTCTGTTGTCTCGTCTCGTCGCTGCATGCCCCCAGGGGAAAGGTACTCCGAGACTGGGAGGGTACTCCGAGACTGGGAGACCCCCGTGGGAGGGGGGAGCAGGCACAGTCTCGGGGGTAATCCCCTGCCTGTGAGGGGCGATGGGCCGGTTCCTGCCTCCTTCCTTTTAATGAACCTTGTTACAGTAAATAAACAACACAATTAAGTACTTAGCTGTAAAATATTTTCCCTCTAACATCTTTTCACTTTAAACTTTTTTAAAGAGAGATACAAAGGGGGGGGGCTTCACTGTGTCAGATATACATCTCTCTCACAGCTGATTGGTCCAGTTTTGGTTTGCGATCTCTAACCCAGAATAAAACCTAAAAACAATCCACCTTCTTGAGCCCGAAAACTCAAGAGTATGCTCAAACTAATCGCGAACTTACCCGGCTAAAAACCCAAACCAGCTTAGTGATACAGGCCACAGAGATCACACAACTAAACACCACTCACTGTAAGCAAACTTCTAACTTTCTTATGCTAAGGATCATAAAATATATTGAACCTTTTGCGATAGACCCCCTGTCTACATACATATCCATTTCTTGTATAAAGAAGCATTTAAACTGTTCGCCAAATAGTATGAGTGCTATTATAAAACAACATATCGTTTGTTTAGATGAAGCTGTAATAATCATCAGCTGATAACCTCTACTGTAAGCAGTGTTGGGTAAGTTACTCTGAAAAAGTAATTGATTACTAGTTACTGATTACATATTCAATAGTGTAATTAGATTACTCTATAAATTACTCTCTCCAAAAAGTATCTAGTTACTTATTACTAATTACTTTCTATATCCTTTATCAACCTTGATTAATTAAATGATTCAAGGGTGGACATGAAACAGGTTATTAAATTAATTCAAATAAATAATATTAAACTGCATAAAGTAATATTAAGTGACTAAAGTATTACAAATGGTAGAATTATACATTAAAGCACGGAAAGCTAGACTTTGAATTTTGATGTCAATTCCCCCATTGCACACACATATGTTTCACAAAGTATTTAGTTTAATTACATCAAAAGTAACTGTAATTAAATTACGGAAATAATAAGAGTAATCCCTTACTTTACTTTTCCAAGGGAAAAGTAATTAGATTACAGTAACTAGTTACTTAGTAACTAGTTACACACATCACTGGCTGTAAGTAACATTAAAATATAATAATTTTAACCATAAATAGCCTTAAATATAATACATGGCCAGATGTTGCCTTTGACTTTAAATATCTGACTATTAGTCAAATTGGACAAGCAAATTCATTGAAAGATATATTATGAGCTAAATTTCCTTTAAAGGACAGTTCAGGGATTTAGGGCGTCACCTTAGGAAATGTGTACACTGAAGCTCCTCTGTCTTTAATCATGCCAGCTGTCTGTCTCACAATTTGGCAGTTTCATTAACAACCCGCTGCGGTATTCCTCCATCAAGCTGTTCAAATGCTCTTAATGTTCATATTTTGCCTGTTTCAACTGCAACCGTGATTGAAACAGTGACACATTGATGAAAGTCTCAACGAGACACAACGACTGATTGTTAAACATGAAAGGAAATGAATAAACTCATTGAATTTAAAAGAGAGAGAAAACAATAACGAAAAAATTGTATAGCCGGAAGCTGGAACATATTGAGCCCTTTCATAAAGCAATGATTTTACATATACGTGATGAAAAAAATGATTGTAATGCTTGTCTGGATGTTCCCTTGAGGTCAAAAAATGACGGCCAACAACAAAGACAAGGTCCGTATGTCATCATGTAAAATTCATTGAGCTTTGAGTGCTTGTGTTCACACAGGAGATATTTTGGCATGTCTGAATGATGATTTATAAGGAGAGCTGGGACAGGAGATGCTCGAGTGGCTCTGCTTTATTTCTACAGACATCATCTAATAAGGCTAAATTAACCTTGTTGGTACTCCGGGAATAACTGCACCTTTAACTTGTTAATTTTCCTCGAGGGTTCTAAGTGCTGCAGATTTGATCAATTCATGGAAGGGAGAATTTTTTCTCTTATCTGAAATGTTCATGCTGGCAGTCATCAGCTGGTTCATTTTCACAAATCTCAGTCTAATTTTAGAATTTGAAGGAGTACTCTGGCTAATGTTGTGATACCTGATGGCAGTCATTTTATATATCATTTTTGATATATTGGGCCCTATCATTCACCCGGCGTAAGGCACAGCGCAAGTGTTTTTGTTAGTTTCAGCCCGACACTGTTCTCAATTTCCCGTCCTGCGCTGCGTTGTTTAAATAACAAATACACTTGCGCTCATTTGTGCGCCCATGGGTGTGTTGGTCTAAAAAAGAGTTGAGTAGTTTTCAAGCGTATTGTTGGCACATTGTTATTTTGAGGAACTGAAAATAGACTCTAATCCCAATGGTGCAATATTTTTTTGTTATTTTACTTATTTAAAGCTTTAACTTTTTTATTACACAGAGGGAAGCAGAGCAGCACACAAACATGCCAAATATAATAATTAATGGAGTACAATGTAAAAGATGATTATTTTGGAAATAAAGATTAAAATCCGGCTTGTCCTGTAGATGCCTCTAGAGAATTCAATTCAAGTTTATTTATATAGCGCTTTTCACAATGTGTATTGTCCCAAAGCAGCTTTACAGAGAAGTTTAGAGTCTTTGCTCTTGCAAATTCCGCCATGTAAATAGCGAATCCGCCACGGCGCGAGCACAACTGACTCTTAGAGGGAATGAGAGATGTGACTCTGATTGGTTTACAGCACATTATGCACAAAAAACACCCATTACATTAGAATTGGGACAACCAGTTTAGACCATGCGCCCGGGGGCCCCGACCGTTTTCTGTCGTTATACTAGCAAAAGTGGATTCGGACACGCCCTGACTGCACTTGCACCCTACACTTTAGACCATGCGCTTAGATTGTGAAAATAGAGCCCATTGACTCCATGTGGCATGAATGCAGCACCATGCTACATATATTATATAACAGGCAGCCACATTCACCCAAGGGATATCTGAAGTCAGGCCTTGCTCCACCGTGGGGGAGGTTTGGAAAGCTTTGCTCACCATGCCTTCACCTGGAGCTGTTGAAAGAGAAAAACTGTCCCTTGGCAGTTAATGGAGTTTTTTTCGGCGAGACAGTCTTAGTTCATTCATTTCACTACCTTTGAGGTTAACGGACGAATTACGAAGCAATATAACTGCTGTTACAACAAATTAACTTTATTAGAACTATTTGTGAACTTTATTACAATACTTTAATAGTCGAAACGAACTCCAGAATAAAATTCTTGTTGCCAGACCAATGCTGTGTAGACTGTCACCCGTTACGTTTACGGGACACCTCAGTTTGCGTCAATATTGTGCATGTAATTTCTAATCGAATCATGACAAACTATATATCATTAGAAAGGTCTAAGACTTTAAAAATAAAAAGACTCTTAAACAATTTATGGAGAGTAATTGATTCTTTTTTATAAAGAGTGTGCTTAGATATTTGTTATCCTTTTGCAACCCGTATTATTTAATGTATTTTTTAATCAAAGAAAAACAAACATCTTTTATTTAATTTTTACAATAAACAATACCTTTTCATTTTTATATGTGTGAGATTTTTTTTAAATCAATAATCAGATACTTTTCTTTTTTCAAACGAGACCGACCTTAAGTCTCTATTCCAAAAATTCATGAGTTACCGCCATTTTAGTTCGAACATGCGTTTTCATGTGTGAGCTCAAAAAGGGCTCCGACAGTTAACAGGCTTAAAAGCTTCAAACTGATGGACAGCTGTAAAGATGACTCGATACTACTATCATGATTTAAATAAGTATTTTAGCTCATCACACTACTGGTCCTTTTCCTCCATTAAGCTTTATTTAGGCTTAATGGCAGCTTAGCCTTTAGCGGCTTTGGTATAATTTAGTGGTGGGCCGTTAACGCAGTGAGACTCTTATCGCGCGATAAAAAAAATGTCGCCGTTAATCTATTCTCAAAGTTGGGTTGGGAGCTGGGTCTATACTACGCAAGCTATGATGACTTTCACCTTGATATTTTAGCGCGGATGTATACCTAAATTAATTGCACTGTAGGGGGCGAGAACGAGAGTTTTCAACTCGCGTGATCCGCGCCATTCGCGCCGCCTCATCATCTAATAACCAGGGCTTCATTCGCGCGATTCGCACCGCAAGTAGGTCTATCGCGTCTTTGCATTGATTTAACATGTAAACCACTCGCGTTTGGTCTGAACACAACATAACGTTACTGTGAAATTACCACATCGAACGTGACGTGCTAACATGGATGCAGGTATGAAGCCGCCAGGTTTGCTTCAGGGAACATTTATTTTTAAGAAGCTTCCCAATGGAAACCTCGACAAGACTAAGGTTGTTTGCACCTTGTACAATGTGTACTTGGTTTACTGTACGGAATTGGTTTACATACAGTTAGTTTATAAAAAAAAAACTTTCTCTCAACAGGTCTAGCTTTAGTTGAAACCAGTGACTTTGTAATGGCACCTAATGTATTATGGCTCCTGTATGATGTATCGCTTGTTGCTCCCTAACTCTTTGTAAGTCGCTTTGGATAAAAGCGTCTGCTAAATGACTAAATGTAAATGTGAATGTACTGTACAGTCGTGACCAAAAGTTTTGAGAATTACATAAATATTCGTTTTCAAAAAGTTTGCTGCTAAACTGCTTTTAGATCTTTGTTTCAGTTGTTTCTGTGATGTACTGAAATATAATTACAAGCACTTCATACATTTCAAAGGCTTTTATCGACAATTACATGACATTTATGCAAAGAGTCAGTATTTGCAGTGTTGGCCCTTCTTTTTCAGGACCTCTGCAATTCGACTAGGCATGCTCTCAATCAACTTCTGGGCCAAATCATGACTGATAGCAACCCATTCATTCATAATAACTTCTTGGAGTTTGTCAGAATTAATGTTTTTTTTTGTCCACCCGAACCTTGAGGATTGACCACAAGTTCTCAATGGGATTAAGATCTGGGGAGTTTCCAGGCCATGGACCCAAAATTTCAACATTCTGGTCCCCGAGCCACTTAGTTATCACTTTTGCCTTATGGCACGGTGCTCCATCGTGCTGGAAAATGCATTGTTCTTCACCAAACTGTTGTTGGATTGTTGGAAGAAGTTGCTGTTGGAGGGTGTTTTGGTACCATTCTTTATTCATGGCTGTGTTTTTGGGCAGAATTGTGAGTGAGCCGACTCCCTTGGATGAGAAGCAACCCCACACATGAATGGTGTTAGGATGCTTTACTGTTGGTATGACACAGGACTGATGGTAGCGCTCACCTTTTCTTCTCCGGACAAGCCTTTTTCCAGATGCCCCAAACAATCGGAAAGGGGCTTCATCGGAGAATATGACTTTGCCCCAGTCCACAGCAGTCCATTCACTATACTTTCTGCAGAAGATCACTCTGTCCCTGATGTTTTTTTTGGAGAGAAGTGGCTTCTTTGCTGCCCTTCTTGACACCAGGCCATCTTCCAAAAGTCTTCACCTCACTGTGCGTGTAGATACGCTCACACCTGCCTGCTGCCATTCCTGAGCAAGCTCTGCAGTGGTGGCACTCCGATCCCGCAGCTGAATCCTCTTTAGGAGACGATCCTGGCGCTTGCTGGACTTTCTTGGACGCCATGAAGCCTTCTTTACAAGAATTGAACCTCTTTCCTTGAAGTTCTTGATGAACCTATAAATTGTTGATTTAGGTGCAATCTTAGTGCCACAATATTCTTGCCTGTGAAGCCATTTTTATGCAACGCAATGATGGCTGCACGCGTTTCTTTGCAGGTCACCATGGTTAACAATGGAAGAACAATGATTTCAAGCATCACCCTCCTTTTAACATGTCAAGTCTGCCATTCCAACCCAATCAGCCTGACATAATGATCTCCAGCCTTGTGCTTGTCAACATTCTAACCTGAGTTAACAAGATGATTACTGAAATGATCTCAGCAGGTCCTTTAATGACAGCAATGAAATACTGGAAAGGTTTTTTTGGGATTAAGTTAATTTTCATGGCAAAGAAGGACTATGCAATTCATCTGATCACTCTTCATGACATTCTGGAGTATATGCAAATTGCTATTACAAAAACTTAAGCAGCAGCTTTTCCAATTTCCAATATTTATATAATTCTCAAAACTTTTGGCCACGACTGTTGGAGCTCTTCCAGTCTCAGGTACCACCTAAACGCAAAGCATCCCTTAGCTAATGAGGAAGTAAACACAAGTACATCTTACTGAACATAATTTAATTTTCATCACCAATTATCATAGTAGAACAGCTTTCTCAAGCAGTTTGTGATGCATTTTGGAAACAGGAGATGAGCCCCTGGTCTAATGCGCCACCTGGCTTGAGAAACCCGTTCTCAAAGACTTACTTTTTGTCATTATTTGGGTAGCACACATATTCTGAATGCCTTCTGCAGAATTCAAATGAGTCATTTTAATCTAGATTAATCTAGATTAATTCCAAGATTAATCTAGATTAAAAAAAATAATCTATGCCCACCACTAGTATAATTTCACAGAAAAAAGGTTAGGGAAATTATTGTTAATATCACATGATCAATACACATATCATAGATCACTAATCAAACATAGAATAGCTACTATTAAATAATAATATTTTGGATTAACTCCTGGTTGTTTCTCCCGAAACTCCGCAATTTTAAGGTACTTCATGTTTAAAAATGCATTAACCAGGAATTCCTAATATTTGTTGCTTGTAGCGTGAGAAAATAAATGGTTTTGTCTACATTATGTAGATGTAATGCGGGTCGCATCATTTTTGTCAAATGGGTAGGGGTCGGGTAAAGAATTCAAATAGTGCTGCTGTAGGATGTCGGGTGTTCTTTTATTTACTGCGTGTGCAGTAAACAGGACCTGTGATAAATGTTCCGCTGTTTGCAAACTGTTGCGGGAAAACAAAGATGCATTTGCAAGTCTTTAATCTCATATCTGAAGCTGGGCCTGACGGAAGTTAGACATTTGCATAAATAACATTGTAAATATGGAATTTCTTTTAAACAAACGCATTGATTCGTTTCAGAAGGCCTTAATCAACCCCATGAAGATGTAACAACTCCAACTGCATTATTCTAAAAGAAGAAAGTCCTATATAAATAGGAAGCCTTGAGGGTGAGTAAGCCGTGGGAAGAAGTCCTCATGTCAGTGTACGTTGTTTTAAATATATTTTTAAAAGCACTTTTACTATCAATAATAAGTACTTATTAATTTAAAGTCAAAACTTTTTCAAATGAGAAGGTACCTAAGTCAAAGTGTGTAATTCTGAAAATATGAATATATCGCCCATACAAGGTTGACAGGTTCATGTTTTTTTAAATGATAAATTAGTCACTTTGCTAGCATGACTGATTTAGCATTAGCATAATTATGACTAATAATTAGCATATCTCGCCCTAACAGTAGTTTTTCCCTCTTACTTTGAGACCAGAGAGAATGCATCAGAGCACACCGATGGGCAGGGCACCAGTCTGACCAGCATGCTGTCAGCGGCGGCCTGGAAGTGAGCCCGCGCCACACGCTCCAACACGGACGCCATGGTGGCAGCGTCGCCTGCCTTCCCGCCAGGGTCGCCGCCTCCGGAATCCAAGATGTGACCTCCATGAATCACCAAGATGAGCAGTTGTGTTCTGCACTTCTTCTGCGGGAGAGTGAGAGAAGGAGATGAAATTAAAAGATAGTGAGAGAATCATTCAAAGGAGAAAAGAAGCAGGGTAGCGGAGACTAACCTCCATGTCTTCCAGACCATCCACACTGCTCTGTGGGGCGCAGCGCGGGTGTCGCAGTCTATAGAGGTTCTCTAGTTGTGAATGAGACAAGGAGAGAAAGAATGAGATACTGAACTTGGGGGACCTGAAAGAAAACTGACATGATCGTACATATCTGATATAATTACAGCTTAAATATTGTTGTGTAAATACTAGGGCTGTCAAACGATAAATCGCAATTATTTGCATCCAAAATAAAAGTTTGCGTTTAAATAATATATGTCTGTGTATGGTGTATATTAATTTTGTGTTAATAAACACGAACACAAACACATACATTTAAGAAAAAAAACATTTATAAATTATATAAATATTGGTATATACAAATAAATACATGTATATATTTTTCTAAATATATTTACATGTATGTGTTTATAAATTGAAAATTACCATGCATAGCATCACAATTTATCGTTTGACAGCACTAAAATACCACTCTGTTAGGTTTTAAAAGCAGTGCTTCAATATTAAGATACAGCTAAAACATTTTTAGACAATAAAAAAAATGTGTTTGTTCCAAAATAACAATCTCCAATTCAAAAAATATATATATATACTTTAACCTATTCATGTTTCTTTCACTATAAAAACATAAAGAAAGAATTTTATAAACCTTGTTTTAAATTTTTATCGTTTCTTCTCCCTGATGGTATTTTTTTAGGACTAAAATGTAGGAAAACTGCCTCTTTTGAGGACAAAATTTCATTTAAATCGATGCAGAGCTGCAGCTATATTGCCCTTTTAAAGTACTCAACTAATATTGTGATTGGCCTATTATTTAGCCTTTTTAAAGAGCACCAGAGGATTTCTGTCAAAAACAGACTGCTCTTTGCCAGTCAATGTCAACCTCTCAAAGAATCACAGATCAGACTGCTAGAGGACGTGCCCTAACCATATCAGAATTTCAGTAGCAGGAGAGTCAGCATTTGTTTTTGGCTCCATGTGTGAGGCTTGAGAGACTGGGAATATATGAATAATGCAAGACACTTACAGACTGACAAAAAAGCAGAGAGAAAGAGAACCTTTGTTTTTTAAATAGTTCAGATCTAATGTAGTTCCCTATCGATACTTCACTCGTACTGCGTGGCAGGACACTACAGGAAAACTCCCTTGACTTATCGACAGAAGTTTTTTTTAATAACGCAGTGAATACTGCACGGCCATTGGTTTGTGCAAAGTAAAACTTTTGAACCAATGGCAGCGAAGCTGCACGGAGCTATGGAGATGGAGCCTGTCAAACTGTGGAGGGGCTTATGGCTATATAAGCAGGCACATCGCCGTAGGGTCCTCAGATCTATTCTCCTTCAGCGATAACTCTACCTTCGCTACTCGAGACTGACTGCTTCTGCGAAGTTCAAACTGAGTCGGGCTTCTAGAGCCGCTACTTACATGTGCCAGAGATTGATGGCGGTCTCTGCCCCATCCTTGATCTCAGACATCTGAACCGGCCCTTTATGAAACAGAGTTTCAGAATGATTACCTTGAAACAGATCTTCTCGCAGTTATGCTTGCGGGACCTGTTCTTCTCCCTGGATCTGAAAGAAGCGTACATCCACATCTAGATAGCCCCCATCACAGACGATTCTTGAGATTCGCCTGCGAAGGGCTTGCATATCAATACATGGTCCTGCCATTGGCGCTGTCCCTGGCTCCTCGTACTTTCACAAAGTGCATGTACGCGGCTCTATCCCCTCTCACACAGAAGAGAATCCGGGTTCTGAACTACCTTGATGACTGGCTCGTTCTAGCACAGTCAGAAGACGAGCTACTGTCCCACAGGTCCCTCCTCCTCAGCCATTTAGAATGCCTGGGGCTCAGGATCAACTTCGCCAAGAGCGCTCTGTCTCCCAGCCAAAGGATCTTGTTTCTGGGAGCAGTTTTCAATTCGAAACGAATGACAGCCAGAATTGCGCCGGAACTTGCACTGGCTATTCGGCAGCTCGCGGCATCCTTTCAACTATGGACTTCACGCCCCCTAAAGTCGTTTCTGAAGATGCTGGGTCTCATGGCCTCAGAGTCTCCAGTACTGCATTTAGGCATCCTTCACATGCGGCCGCTTCAGTGGCTGAAACCGAAAGTTTCATCCACGTCTACGTCTCACGCCAACGTCTCTGGATGGATCAACTCTGCTTAACTAGCCTGTCTCACTGGAAGGATCCCCTCTGGTTGGAGCAGGCTGTGCCCCTGGGCGCGACATGCAGACGAAAGGTAGTATACTGGCCGGATTGGGAAAGGAGCCTGTACATCAACTACCTTGAGATGCAGGCAGTATGGCCCTTCACAACTTCCTTCCGGTCCTACGGAGTCACCACATCTAAGTGCAGTCAGACAGTATGACGGGGGTGTCTTATTTCCCATAGCGTCCTGCTATGCAGTACCCGTTCCCGTATCTCAGGGAACCGAGGTTACGTTAGTAACCGGGTACGGTATCATCAATAATGTCATCTTTCTGTTCTGAAACCGATTATTATCTTAGATGTATTGTGTATTACATATAGTTTTTCTTATTTTCATCTTAAATGCTTAAAATTGTTTCCTCCAAAATGATTTTTTTTTCATCATTTACTTGACTGTCTTGACATATCAAACCTGTGTGACTTTCTTTCTTCTGCAGAATTTTCATTTTCGTTCATTTCTTTTCAACAGCACTATGAATGGTGCAATTACACATTGACTGACAGTCATTTTCAGGTAGCTTTGTCAATGCACATTTTATTAAAAATATTATTAATCTGCTAAATTCTATGTGTTTTATATATTAAATATACTGTATCTCATGTTTATTTGCTTTTGTCATTACTGCCATCTGTATTAATGTGTATCTCTTGTAAAACTGCTTTGCAATAATGCGACATTTCAAAAAGCGCTTAGAAATAAGTCTGAATTTAGATAAACACTCTCACACTTTAATCACTTGAACAATTAGCATTATCAAATCTTGTTCTCTTGAAAACAAGAAGCAAACTTATTCTACATGTATATCTCACTGATAATGTAAATCAAAGAGAAATCATCGTTAATTTATAAAATAATCCGACTAAATTTAACTCTGGAGATAATTTGTATTTGTGTGTGCTTTATTTATTTTACAAAGAGTAATAACAGTCACACCGAAGGTCAGCGTTATTATAAGACATTGATTTGTAAGGACACTTACTGAATTATTCACGAACACATACGTACAAACACACGCACGCATATTCCATGCTGAGGAAAAAACATGTGCACACGCGTTACCACGCACACACACACTGACACAACGAAATGACACATATTTTCCATCGCAATGATGAAGCTAAATAATACACATGCATCTATCTCTTAAAATTTGTAATGACGTTTAGTCTAGTACGTCTATTGACATATTTAGGTTTCACATTATTCTCTTAATTTGCCAGCGTATATACTGTGTCATCCATAGATTCTCATGTCTTGCTCCCACATTCACTCTGTGTTTCATTAGCGTAAGGTCACAGATGTTTTCTTAAGCTTGCTGTCCTCAGGTGCATTTTTAATCACAGTATAATGCAATGGAAAGGTGGGTATGTCCTAACTGCTTCAGTTTGTTGAGGGTTTAAAATGAGGTCATTCACCGCCTATCTATTAAATTAACTTTAAAATCAGAGCTGTCACTGGAAATGTGGTTGTTTTTATTCTAAATTAAACAGTTCAGGGTTATGATAAAATACAGCATTGATGATAAATAAGTATATCTATTCTACATTCATTAACTATGAAATGAAAATGAACTGTTTGAGATAATCCTCTCTCTCTCTCCTTCTTTCTCTAAGATGTGACCTTATCATTACAGAACCCAAAATTACCAAATTCACATTATAATAACTTTCTGATTTTTAAAGATATCCTTGAATCCCAGCAAATATCTGAGCTGTGTGAAAAACAATTCCGATTGCGTGGAGGCAATTTTTATACCAGAGGGAATACAGAACCGTTCCAAAACCAGGATTATATCACAGCTTGAGCAACCTGAAGCAAATATGGTTGAAGAACTGATTCTTTTTCCCTATCAAACTGCCACATTTATGAGCCCCATTGCTCCTTCAGCACAACTGTTCCACACTTTAATGAAACACATTTTTCTCGAATAAGTGGCAAAAGTGAGTCGCCTATTTCTCCTCATTTAAAAGTATCTGTCATGCTGTGTTACAGGAACTCTTTATCTTCTATGCACTATAAGAGAGTCAGGAGTTGAATATGTGCTTTCTCATCTAACTAATTCACTGTGTGCGTCCTGTGGTACTAATAAGACTTAGAGAGCGTAAGAAGTAAAACAGGATTTGTAGTTGCATTAGTCAATGCTGATTTTCCCTCTGCTGAACTTCCCTACATTCATTTCCACAACAAACACAAGTGTGTGCCGTGGAAATTGCCGTTTAGGGTACACTAAACTAATTAGGGAGGAGCGGTACTGATTCTGCTTGGCCTTCACTCCCATTTTACTTGTCAACAAACGCTCGTAATATGAATGCACCGTATCAGCTGCTGTCCCCAGACTGTGTACTGTGGAAAATCCATCTGTAATTTGTTTACAACAGTGTTTGAATTAGAAATAAAAGTGGTTTTCGCAATCTCAGACTGATTTTAGAACACCGATTAGACCGTCAAACGGATAGTCCCGCCCCAAACGCATGCCATTGGTTGTTGTGTTAAAGTCTGTGTAAAGAGAATTCTGATTATTGTTTCTAAACAGATGATAAATGTTAGTTATGTATCGCTGAAACAAATTACAAAGACTGAAGTATATAAAGTGGTAATGAATTATAAAGTTAAAGCGTTAACAGTTTTTCACCAATTCACGATTTTGGGGGGCGGGGCTAAAATGGGTGCTCGATGATGCAATGGAGAGTCCGAGCATTGCATGGTCCCTCAGCTAACACTATAGTGCCTTAGCATGAGTGGTCTGCTCAATCACGAGGTCACGTTTGCCAACTCTCATTCATTCGCTTTCAGGCTCTCTTACACTCTCGCTCTGCACAAATAAACAAATCTCGGGCCGAACAACAAGCGAACGGTAACGCATACACGTATGGACAGAGGAGAATAGCTCAAAGTAAAGGAAGGGGGTCACTGCGCATGATCGCAACACGCTTCGGTGATTCTCTATTTATGAATATTGAATATTGGACTCATGTTGAGAGACGCAAGTGGGCGTGGCCTCAGCTCAGACAGGGACACGCCCCCAGCGTTTGAGATCAAAGAGTACAGCTCATTTCTTCACAATTTTGATAACTTATTGGTATTTACTTGGCGGAGTTTTTTATCATTCAAATTTGGTTGATTTGGTTAATAACACGTTTTTAAACGGCTTGACACACTAAGAACACATATTTAATATTGGTTTATACGGACTTTAAGCTGGTCACGTTGCTAAAACAAACTGTTTTGTCAAACATAAAAATGCTGTTGAGATAGGGGGAAATTTAATTTGAACACATAACTTTCTTGAACTGTAATGGATAATTATGCCCTTTAATACACCCTTTAGACTATTTTGTTCTTTGAATACTGTAATTGTAACCACAGTTCTAATACATTGAGACATTTATAGTTATGCCTTTAAAAAATATAAGCAATAAAACACATGATCTCATTTATTCATCATAATGGTTTATCATACTGAAATACTTGGAGCTGACTGCTAAATTGTATAATCCCTCCGCCAAAACAACTATTCTGTACCCTGTGCTAGTTTATTTTCGATCAGTGCATTCAGTGGATTCAACTCAAATATTTGGTATGCAGCATGTAATAAGGTAAACACAGAATAAACCCCTTCAGGAAGATTATTCTCTTTCTGTCAAGTCATGGTCACCCTTTCAGGAATTATCTTAAGATAAAGACTGGAAAACTGATTATTATCACTTTAAGATCTTAATATATTATAACTACAAAAAACAGAGAATTGTGTGAGATCTGTGTTCATACCTCTTGAGTGCTCCAGGTGTCCCAGCGTCTCAATCTGCTCTACCAGGTCATGGAGTTCCACTGGCTCATTCCCAGGAGCATGGCCGCCTTCCCCTCCATAACATCTACACACCAGTATGAGACATGAGACTGTTTAATACATTGATCGGCCTTCATGGTCTTTTTGCACTTTAAACACAATGGGAAAATTAACCAAGCATATACAGTTAAAATTAATCAAATATCTGTCTTTCACCCCCATTCCTCCCCAAAATTCTTATTATTTATTGTAGAGAGGTTCATTAAAATGATGGAAGGAGACGGGAACCGAAAAACATTTAATCAAACATAATCAAAAGTAAAAAGACAGCCGACCGCCCCCAAAAACATGTTCGGGCCGGTCCTCTCTCTACGATGGTCCTGTCGTCTCGTTCTCTTATATGCTCCCAATCTCCTACGTGATTTGAGACCGCGTGCGCACACAGCTGGTGCTAATTAACAATTACTCGCCGGTCTCGAACCACGGCCTCGCCCTGCCTACTCCACTACAGTTATTTATTGGTAATCAATTATTTTACTGGTTATTAATATTAGGACAATATTAAATTATATATCTCTGGAAACAAAATAAGACCAATACAAAATAGTTTTGAGCTTTCTTGATTTTACTGCTTGTATGTTTGTGTTTAGTTAAAATAATAATTTTTATTTCATGTGAACTACGGGCAACATTTCTCCCAAATTCCAAATAACAATGTAGAATGCAGAAAACGAAAACTGTTTGGAAATAAAAAAACCAATGTAATGTTTTAAAACCTTGAATAGTAAAAGAAAACATGGTAAAATACCTTTTAATAAAAATATTAATGAAACAAACCAGATTTTTATTTACAGCTTTCATGCATCTTGGCATCTTCTCATACTTTCCTTGGGGTTTTTTGTCTCGTCACTTCTGAGGTGAGCTTTTAATCAAATCCAACAGTATACTGAATATAAAAGTGCTGATGAAAAGCAAATAGTGGAATAAAAATTTTTCTACAGCTGTATAGTTGTAGTTTTAATATGGCCCTTTAACCGTTGGTTGAAAATAAGCAGCGTTTATATTTTCATGGAAATAATTTTTCATCTGTTTTGACAACAGCTATTAACAAACATTTCATGTTGAGATTTGCCTTTAAGGCAAATAGGTATAGAAATTCATTATCTTAGCATCATGCTCTAGGAAAACATGAATTTCAGTATAAATAAGAAAGGAACTATTTCTAGGTCCTCTCTTCAGTGCACTTAAAACTGAAAAGAAAAATGCTCTGGGGGAATCATTTAAAAAGGAAGAGAAAGAGTACAACACAGAAAGACAAAAGGGCAAAAAAATCCTTGGTTGGAGCCGAAAATAAACCAGTGCGATAGCGGAGAGAGGATGAAGAAGGCTGGGGAACAAGATGATAAGAAACTAATGAAGATGAATCACTCTCCTCTTGTTTTCTTCCAATGGCAGATTAGCCTGTTTCAAAGGATGAACTCTGTCTTCTCTAACAAATTTAAAAAAAAAAAAGTCTGCAAACTATTTTGTTCAGATCAGTCAATCAAGTGTCTTCTGCAGGAGGCCATCATTCACATCTCGGACTATTACATTAAACAATTTATAACGGCCAATTAGAAGATTACTCATGTTAGAATGAATGGCTTTTATTTCCAACACCCAAATATTCAGAGAAGAGAGAACATGGTGTACGTGATGTACGTGATGTACAAAGTAACTAAATGATAAATGAACATACTGTATTAATCCACCATGGAGACCACCATGGAGACGGTGGTCTAGTGGGTTAAACCACTGAACTGGTAAATCAAAAGGTTGCTGGTCGATCCCAGCAGCCACCACCAGTGTGCCTTGAGCAAGAACTTTACTCCGGGGATTGTCCCTGAAATAAGTGCACTGTAAGTCGCTTTGGATAAAAGCGTCTGCCAAATGACTAAATATAAATGTAATCCACAGTTGAGAGACCAAAAAACCTCCAAAGGCAGATATATGACTGTTATAGATGCTAAATGATTCTGTCCAGTGGCTGACTGTGTGTGTTTGTGTGGAAAAGGGCATTTGAGGAGAAAAACAAAACAAAGCTCGAGTGGAGGTCTGTCTGTTTTATGTGTACATGTATTTGCACGTAACACCAGAAAAGCATGGAAAACATGAACGCAGAAAGACCACAAGAGCATCTGCAACACAAACCAACAGCATTCTTTAGAAACTCTGAAACCATTATATCATGTCAAGTCTTCATACAAAATTGCAATTGACAGGTGGGACAAGAACAATTCGACGACAACTCGTTTGGAGAATCGATATCTGAGATAAATTAGTGGCAAATGACAGGGAGAGACAGAGACCATAGCCGAACAAGAGAGGAAATTAAACGAACTCTGGCGAGAAACTGAGAAAGCAAAACAAGCCGAAAAAATCGTTCTTGCTACAGAAGCAAACCGTAGCAGCATGCTAATGAGAGAACGCAGTCCAATTTCTGCCAGCACTAAATCATACATTATGTATTTGACAAATATAATCTGATGAACATTAGATATTGCACTTACTGTTTTGTGGAGAACTTCTTAAAGTATAGAGAGAGGTATTATAACAATGGCGTTGAATTTATAAATGTGAAATTAAAAAAACAGTTTAACTGTAACAATATTCATACACTTTGAAAAAATATTTTTATTCGGAGGCAGCTCTTTTGCATCAAAATCCGTGACGTCATTAAGTTGCAACCTAAACCTGTTCTCTTTTGCTACAGCGAAGCACACGCGTGTTCCATATATAACATTAAAATATTAGACGTCAAACATAAAATCAGATACATAATATGCAGGAAAAGTAGGTGGCGCTATGTACTCTTGACACAAGGAGCCTGCCTGCCATAAAAGAAGAATGCGTTCAGAATCAGTAAAAGTCTGTTCAAGGTAAACGTCACGTGCATACTTTTAAAACAGTAGCGTAGCAGCAAGGGGGCCTGAGGGGGCCTAGATTTTTGATTGCTCGAAATATAAAGTAAAGAATTGTTGATTTGTAACTCTGGTTGATCAACCAATCAGAGCTTTCCGCTGTTTACAAAGTTAATGGTTTAAATTTCATGTGTTGTGTGTAGCATCTTGACTTTTGTATTGAGTTTTAATTTGTACGCTGCAATGGCGGGTGCGCACAATATTTTTCTAAATTACACACAGATGAGCAAGAAGAAAAGGTATAAGGTACGACATTGGTTTACTGGTAGCCGCATAGCTGCTGCTGTCCTTAATCTTGGGCACCGTTCAGCCCCGACAAAACGTTGCAAAACGTTTTTTAAACGGAAACGGTGGTGCGGTTGAACACCCTGTTGTGATAACGCATGAGTTGAACTATGGCAGCAGATGAGATGGCCATTCTTTGAGTTCTTTTTGAAGAAAAATTTCGAAGACTATGAAATCGGTATAAATATATGTTGAATAGCTATATAAATTTCTTCTAATATCGTCAATTGTTTCGTACACCGAGCTGCAGCAGACACATTTGAACGACTTTACTTGGACCCATTGTGCGAGCTTTATCTTTAATACCCGCCAGAGTTACATACATGTTTCTGCTGATTGGGCTGATGTTCTTCACACACCAGCCAAACAAGAGAAATCTTGATTCATGCTGAGCTGGTGATTTAAATCAGGGGTGTTGAACAAAAAAAAATGTGGGGGGACGCGAGGACAAGATTAAGAACACAAGGCTATTTTATGTTTGCTAAAACGGTGAAATTAGCTGTATAATACAGGTGTATCATTTTAGTACATATAAATATCGACATGTATAGGAACCTATACGTACATAATGGCCACCTCATTTACGGACAGGCCCACTCCCTTTTGGTTATATATATGTATTTGTGTATTGTTTTTGACCAACAATACTAAAATACACCAAAATAGCATCTTTATTTTCTTTCTTTATGATTTTAGCATTATTATGTATATATATTATCCTACAGCACCTTATATTTACTGAAGAACTGATAATTGTGTTCTGTTCAGTTGCCAGTGCGTTCAACCATTTTACATCATCGAAAGATAATGGCTGCTTCCTTAGGTTAAAATAAATATAGCTTTTTTTTAAAGAATTATAAATATTTGTTTCTAACGACAAATGCTTGTCACGGTTAGACAAGGGGAGAACCCAAACGCAGGCAGAGACGGTGATGAAGGGGTTAACAGGGACTTTTATTACAAACAAGACTACAAAAAACAGCAAAAAAAACCCACGAGGGGGAAACCAAGACAGGTATATATATAACTTTGACAACAAACACTGACTTACTAAACTAGAAAAACAAACACTTGAACAACACTAACATTAACTAAACTAGACTTACTACAACAGGGAACAGGAACAAGGCAAGACGAGACGAGAGCATGAATATCCTCCAACACAACGAGGGAAACCATACAGCTTACATCAGACAATGAACCGACAAACAGTAAGGGAATGAGAGACATTAAATAAGGAGAAACTAATGAGGAGAGATGACAAAGGGATCGGGGCGGGCAGGTGACAAGGCTTAACAATGAGTGCAACTAGCGGGAAGAGGCACAGACAGGTGAGGGAGATGAAACACTAATGTGACGCTAGACAGAGAGACAAGGGGGCGGGAGCTACACGGAAGACACGCGGCGAAATGTCAAAACAAACCGCCACGTGTCCACACAAGACGAAACACACACACACACAAGACATGATATTGTCACGGCTCTGTCCCCAATGCCCGAATACTCATGACAGGAAGGACAGGACCGTGACAATGCTAGTAGTGTAAGACTATTACAATGTATTGATCCATTCATCTCTCTATACACTGGGTTCCCTTTAAAGATATAAAGTTATCTGAAAAGCTTATAGTGATACTTAAAAATAATTATAACACATTGCTGTGGAATACCTGATTCTGATTGGCCAGTTGTTTCATGCCAAGGTCAGTCCTTCCAACCTGATCTCACAAATTTATTAAGGCGGCTAATTCATATAAATTCGTAAGATGTGAATCGCAAAAAAAATTACAATTATTAGAAAAAAGAAATACCGAGCCCCTCCCCTAACCTTACCCCTAAACATGAATATAAACCCTATGTCACGGAGTGTGAAATTAGGTTACAATTGCTATCAAACACTACGATCTCTGTTCGCTCTAGAAACTGGCCCATAACAATCATGCAGAGATGCCAATCGATTTCTGGCCGGGGACTGAAAGTCAATTAGCAGTTCTATCATCCTATTTAACATAATACCTGCTGGCACAGGCTGACAGGTGTTGGGGTAATAAATGAGCTGAGCTTCAAGGGCTGTGTGCCCGTGGGATCTTATCGAGATAACAGTATGATGCAGACAAATGGGTGGCCCTGCTTTCAGGTCTCTACTGATGGGCTCATTAAATATTTGGGCTAACTGTGAAATGAAATTCAGCAGGATGTAATTTAAAAGCAGAGAGTGTATACTTACCGCAGAGAATGCACAGAATGCACAAATGTTACAGTAAAAAAGGATGTTCTGATGTTCTCAAGACAATACCACTTACATGAAATATTAAAGCTACTACTTTTATTTCATTCACTCTCCCCAGCTTGCTAAATGTGAATGTGGAGTACAATGTTTCTGAGAATATTAGACAGTTCATAAAAGGGGCAATATATAGGTGCGCAAAAATAGAGACCATTTCAAAGTTATTTTCAGTTTTTCTGAAAGTACTGTTATTTTGGTTTCATTCTGTGAACTACTAACAATATTTCTTCCAAATTTCAAATAAAAAGATTGTTTCTATTTGCATTTATTTGCAGAAAATGAAACTGCGGAAACTCAACACTGCAAAGAAAACAATTTCATCTTCACTTTTAAGCAATACAACATTAATAATTGTAAAGTATTTAAAATGATTAGATTTTTTATGTGATCACCCTTGATTTTTCATGTGTCTTTTTATGCTGTCAGTCTTTCACATTGCTGTTGGATGACTTTATGTCACTCCTTAGGTTCGATTTTGGTAAAATTCAACAGACACTGGACTGTACTAGAAAATTCAAACACAGTACCAGAAATTCAATTAAAATTTGTGAGGTTTTTTATTTTAATCCATGTCTGTGTTAAAATGGTGCAATAAAAATAAAAATACATACAGTCAAATTCTGTACACATATATAAAAACAAAGAAGAGTGATGTATAAAATGAGGATATTAAGCATTGCTGTCATTTCTGTATGGATGTCTGACGCAAAAATACATATGCACTTACATATGCTACAATTCTGAACTGTATAATTTGCAGACACACTCTTGCAGGTACTTCACCGCTCCATCCACAGCAATCTTGAACCAATTTGTGCCTAAAAACTCAGACAAATGCTAGTTGTGCTAGAGCACTTGGCCATTGAAAAACAACACTTCATGAATAACTGAGCCTGCTGGCTTCCACCCAACAGACACAACAGATGACATCGACATATGTGTGCGAGTCATTAAGTTGTCTGGTGTGGCTTTATCATTTTACATGACGCTGCGTGAAACTCCACCCCACTAATAAGTAATATTCCTACAAATTAAAATCTGCGCATGGCCTAATAGGAATTAAATGCTCCAATATTGCATAGGTAAAACCAGCGGCGTTTGAGCGGGTCTAAGCCCCCCCCACCTCATCATAATCCGATGGGGTTTAGAGTATGTATCTCTCCTGAAGCGCAAGAGATTTCTGATTTGATCTCACGCAGCTGGTGTTGTTTTTAACACAATGCTCTTACCACTGAGCTACAGGAAAGCTACAAAGAATAATTTTCTTTGAAAACAACTTTTATGATGATAAGGAAGGGAAGCATTCATAGCGTAATAACCTCGGACAATTTACTACTACCTTATTACAAGAAGAGAGATTACATAAATCAAGATTTTTAGTGGGGCTGAAAGATGAAAGACACAGAGTCTTCAGCATGCAAACTGATTTAAATGAGTTTATCCTTGAGGGCTATAACACCCATGCTGAGACTTTTGTGTGAATGTGGATATCTGTGTGTTGTAAGATGCTACTGTTCTTTAAAATATTATACATGCAGTAGTCGATACATTAATTTACTCCGAAAAAATAATTTTGAGTCTCAGGATTTATTCATTGCAGTGATGCTCTTTCTAATTCATCTTTGATTTTTGACATTGGCAAATTGCTGCTGATTTCTATAAGTCTTTTGAAGTCTGTAGATAAGTGGCTCTTCTAGAATATCCCTCTTTTTAAGCATTATTTTCGGTAAACCCAACAGCTCGGCAGTCTCTCAGTGTGCAAATTCCAAGAGTGATTTCAGTTGCTGTTTTTTTTTGTAGACACAGACAGTGCAAACTTCAGAAAAACCCAGCTGAATGCTCAAAATCATATTTGCACTTTGCACTATAGTCGTGATTTGCAAACCGTTATACAGGCATATCATTCAAATTCACGAAAGCACTACATCTGAAAGAAAATTACTGTAATTTCATTGACTGATAGATTTTTTCAGTCGCGTGTTGTCCGGAAACTCAAAGTTGCCTTCAAAGTGATTTTTTATATGACTCAATGAATAGCTAATGCCTTTCATGAATAAATGTTTAAAAGCAATAATAGCTTACCTCTTGCATCGAAAAACTCCTCATCAGAGCTTTCAACAGATTCCTGCGCAATGTTTTGGAATATCCAGTGGGAGGCGCTGTGTTTTCGAGAGGGCACTAGAAAAAAATGACAATACATTAGAAGAAAAGAACTCAGTACAGCACAAGTACATTTGTGACGCCTGTGATAACTTTTTGGGTCAAAAATAGACAGATACTCTGATACGTGTAACATTGCAATGTTAATCTTATAATAATATTTGAAGCTGTCTGGTCCTATAACCCATGCTAAAGGCATAGATCACCGAAAATGAAAATGATGTCATTATTTACTTACACTGTTGTCATTTCAAACCTGTATGACTTTCTGTCTTCTGTAGAACACAAAAGAAGATATTTGAAAGAATTACAAACACCGACGGCGTCCAATGACTTGCATGTTATGTCAATAAAAAAGAAGAGAATGGGTGCCATCATTTCTTCAAATATCTTCTTTTGTGTTCTGCAAAAGAAAAAAGTCCTACAGCTTTGAAATGACAAGAGGGTGAGTGAATTATGACAGCATTTTCATTTTTGGGCGAACTGTCCCGTTATGGTAAATATGTGAAGTAACCTATAATTTTATGTTTCAAACAGAGATGGTAATATAGAGGCAAAACTTACGGATTGAGGTTTGAACAATTCAAAGAGTTCTTGGGACCGTACAATATCCCAACTTTATTTCACAATGTAGCCTACCACAGTTATGCAAATTGACTGTTTAAGCAGTTATTGGCAACCACTTTGTTTCCTGTCACTTAAGGGAGCACAAAAAGTCCTTAGAAAACATTAGACAAAATGGTGCATAGCCTGAAGAACGATGTTCTTTTTGCTAAACTTTTCTCTGGTAGCCGATTCTGCACAAAACATCTTCCCTAGGGAGAGCTACTTTGAAGCTGAGCGTAGCTAATTAAAAAGGAAAAGTACTCCTACGCCTACATGGAGAGCCAGTGCTGGATTTTGCTGAGCTCCAATAAGCCGGCAAAGACTTTCCCTTCATGCTTGCGTTGTTCCTGGTTGCTTTGTAGTTTGGCACATTTCCCTCTTTACAACAACAGACAGCAGTGTCATTCTGCTTGACTCTTGTTGAGACATAAGTGGCTGTTTAGAGATGAAAGAAGAGGATTGTGCTCATTCTTTAACAATTGTTTAATTAATGTAAACATGTGACGTGTCTACAGAATTAGACTGTCCATGCTTACTGAATAAAAATACATGTGCGATGTTTGTGAATATGGCGATTATTCTTTATGTTAATAATTTGAGGGCAGAATATTAAATACACAGATATGGATACTTCAAACCTTGATTCAAAATGCTAGAGAGGTCTCAGTAAAGTCTCACCGCATTGATCATTTTATCACTTAAAAATTGTCTTTAAGCATTAAAATAGCATAGCAAATTTGTCCCCGCCTTCCTTCAATCGTGTGAGCTCGGACCGCTGTTTATAGGCTGATGCCTCATTTGACGTGTGAAATAATGGAGAAAATCTCCTCAATGGTTTAAAATTATGAATTTGCACATGGTCTGTCTTAAAACATAATAAAACCCCACATAGACAAATAAACATCAATGAAAACCTGATTTTCACCACAGGGGACTTTGGGTATCAGATGTCTCCTATAAACATACAGAAAAACAATTGCTAAAATACATTAAACGGAGGTGTAAAACAATTTCAGATTATTATATGTAAAATAATCTAGATTTGAATAACTTTTGAGAGAAATCTCGGTAACACATTCCTTGAAGCATGTATGTATAATGCATTATAAAGGGGTATTAAAGGGTAAAATGCATTATAATTCATATAATTCCTCATAATGTGTGTTGTCATGCATTATATGTAGTTGTAAAGAATTACAACCAATTAAAAATGTGTTGTGTAATAATGAATTGCTAAGTGTTATAATGTATTAACTGTAATCACAATTATTCATAAGATATTACAATGCATTAAAAGGTGCATTACAATGCTTTAAAACTACTATAATGCATATATTGATGATACAAATCAAATCTCTTCAATAATCTTCCATATCTCAAAACAATATGACTTTTAAATGTAGACTTGACAAATCTGAGCTCAGTTTGTGACACTGTTGAGATTACTTCTAAAACCCTAATGGGGACATTTGTAAGATTTCAGGTTGTTTTTCTCAGGAGTATTACTGAAGTTTTTCCATGTTTTCTCCATTTAATCCTATTGATATGAAATTGTGATATTAAAGTGATCCCATCTGTGAATTTTCTTTCTTATGGGATCCAGAAAAGGACTGGACTGCCTCGACTGTTATTTAAGTTGTATTATGGCCATGATTTGTGTCTGAGACAAATTTTGGGAACTGTAAAGTGGAAATAATAGATAGATAATAATAATGATAGATAGTCTTTGATATATTACTTGACATGTTTGCATCAATTGATGATTTATATAAATGAGGAAGTTCTGCGTCATGCTTATTTTTCCAGTTAATAGGTAGGAAAAGTTCTGCCGACCATTTCAAATAGGATCTTTAAACCAAAGCGATCAAACGGCACTGAAACGCCCTTCAATTTTCATCTCATGTTCTTTTAGTCAGTCCTCCATCGCAGCAGAGAGAGGCCAATCCGCTCTTCTAAAACCATCTATAGTGACGGAATAAAACTACAAGAGGAGAAGCAATGCACCCAAAGACCTAAAGAAGTGCTGTATCCTCTGCTGTGAATCTAAAGTCAAATCAACCGAGAATTGCTATTATTTCAATACTTTCATCTCGAATGTATTTGAATCTGTTCACACCTTCTCATTCAATCTGTGATCTTCCCAGCATCTCTACTCACATTTGAGTGCTTCATGACCTATTGTGAAAACAAAGTGGCCATCATGTGTGACTCATTCTCTTTCATTCTTGATACACTTTGTTTCATTTACAGCTTCACTGTGTTGACCTCAAATGAATTCATGTTAGAGGAGAAAACAGTTTTGTGACGAACAACTGTGACGTCTTGTGGTTGTTCTGGTTGTCAACTATAACTCGTGCCTGTATACTGAATACATAATAAGCAAGTGCATGTTGTTGTCTATATGTTTCAAACTTTCATCATTGTCTAAGAAACGTATGTGAGCCAGCAGAGACTTCACTAACAAAATCGTTCTACTGCCGTTAAAGATTACTGCCATTGCCTCTAACCTTATTAAAACATTTTTCAAGTCTTCTACTGTCAGTGTTGGAAATAGCTCAGTTCCTCTTGGGGTAATGTAGCTGGGGACATATTTCATATTTTTAACCCACAGATGCAGGAACTCTTGTTATTTTATGTATGAGTTATTATGCATAATAGATGGAAATCCTCTTTATTTTGAACTGCAATGCCGTTTGGACTACATCCATCTCATTTCCAGCTCTATCTTCTGCACAGTTTTGTTAAGATGTGTCTACTGAAGCCGCAGATACCTGTTTGCATCTTTCAGTAGATGAACTTCAGTATGGCTCATTTGTGCTTTTTGTTCATTTTGTAGCTCTTTGTTATGTCAGTTACTATGAGCACAACCAATCTGGTAATTTTCCTCTGACCTCACTCATTAACAAGACATTTTACTCACAGGACTACGCTGGAGAAGTGTTTTGTTATCAGAGATTGTAAATATTTGACTGAGCTACTTGCTTTCATCACAGTCCTACTCTCTTTTATCTTGATTTTGTAATTTTGAACTTCCAACTGTCGATGCAATTTAGGTATTTTCAAACACTCAAAGTCTTCTACCTTTCAGTTAGATCCACAACCAACCCATTTGGTAAAAGTTTGTTCCTCTTCTTTATCTGATATAATAACCGATGTCATACACTCGTCTCTCACTCCAGTTGTGGGTCCTTCATCCTTCAAGGTTGCTGTAATCACTCCGAGACTCAAGAAACCGTTGGCTGACCCTAATAATTTTGCTAATTTTCAACCTGCCTTTTCATTTTTTAGAGAAAGTTGTTGCATCTCAGCTTCATGATCACCTCTCAAAAATAGTCTTCTTAAAAAAATTCAATCGGGTTTCCGCCCTTTGACAATGATCCGGTTTTCAACTATATACATTTTACTTGATTTAAGCACGGCTTTTGATGCAATCTCCCATCAAGTCTTCCTTGACAGACTATTTTCTATGGGGAATTTACCTTTGTGATCTATCCCTTCTTAGGAACGAGGCATCTTGTGAGATGGTTAGGACTTATTTTCCCTTACGGCTTCTCTTTTGGTTTCTCGTGTTCCTTTTGGATTGCAGAGGATTATTCTCTTACGAAGTTTTACTGCTAGCAGAGTTTCCAGTGTTACGGTCAGGAGTGACCTGCCTATCTTCTCTCTCATGGAGGTTACAGCCGGCCGTGTTATCTTCAGGAGAGCCCTGCCGATTTATTGTTTGTTGCTGTGAAACTTTGTGCTAATAAACTATGTTTACCTCACCTGCATCAGAGTCCTTTTGAGATCCGTGACATAGAATTGCCATCACATCGGGAAATAAGAAATTGAGTAAAATCATCCCTTGTGAATGCGTCACATGAAATACTGATGTGGGGAGGTAATTTATAAATTACAGGAGGTCTTCAGATGATGACATGCGAAAACTGTCAATGGTGCTAATGTGTAACCTTACGTAACGTATCTAATCAAATTCACAATAGGCTCCAACTACGCAAACTGCTATCCAATCAAAGCAGTGGGCGTTTACTTCCAAGTGTCTACAATGCCGTACACCCATTAAAACCGAGTGTTTGTAGAGCCTGCCTCAAAACCTGGGTAGAAAATAGCCTATTACTTATTGATTTTGATGTATTTGGATGTAAAATCCACGAGAACGTCATAAGTAGACCTCATATAACAGAATAAAACAATTAACAAGCACAGTTTATCAGACCTTTAAACAGAGGTTTATTGTACCTGCAGATATTTTCTAATTCATCTTGCCATTTTATGCTGCATATAGTAGTAAAAATAGTAGCTAAAGTAGTTAAAGGGCACTTAATTTTCAGCCCAAAAATGCATTAGGGTGCTCTAACGTTGCACTAGAAGAATATGGTACATTTTACTGCCTGCACTTCACCTTTAAATAGTGTGAAATACCGTTGGGTGTTTCAGAGACATAACACTCTTATTACCGTCCATTAATCCAGATGAAGATGATGAGATCTTAATGAGAAGCTAATTCAAGTGGCTGAGCAGGAATTTCCAACCCCATGTGAAATTTCATTTTTTATGGAATGTAGCTACCCTCAGTATCTGCAGAAGCATGTGACCTTTTGATTCAGTCCTTTCTACAAAAAATACAATTATTGTGTCATTACATATTCATATTTTTTTATTATATACACAAAACTTCAAGTTTACTCTATGACACTGTAGTTTAATCTTTCTAATTTTGAGCAAAATCTTCGCATAACCTTTCCAATGTTGAGCAGATAAATCAACAGTTGATTTTATTAACAGTTGTAATTATTTCCATCCCTGCTGAAGAACTATCTCATCTGACTATGCCAACTCCCTCTCTCTCATCTTATTAAAAAAGTTATTGGGCTGTTAAGCTCTTGTCTCTAAAGCCCTTCACATATACACAAATGCTAATTTCCCCTTCCGTTTGGGCTTATAATGAAGCTATTCATCTTCTCTTCGTGGCACAGAAGTAGGCCCAGGCATAAACAAAGCCTGGATTTATAACCTTGGGAATTTCAATGCTTGCAGCCATATTACATTTGCAAACAGTGAGCCTAAAAGTAAACAGACACCGAGATTCCAAAGAAACAGAAACCTCAAAGACTTCAGCTGTGAGTGTGAAAAAAGGCCTCTTCAGAGCTAGTGCCAACGGAAGACTATAAGTACTATAAAGTACATATAATAGCTTTTAAGGAAAGTTTGCTCCTGTTTATTAATTATTAAATCTCATAAAATGACTCTTGGGATATTGCTGTAAACTTCAATGGTAAAGATTAAAGCCAGAAAAACGAAACAGTGACCTGACCATCTCATAAACCTCATCTTCTGCCTTTGAAGGCACATTCACAAACTACAAGGAGAGAATGTAGGACCTTAGGAATGCACCTGCGTCGCTAAGTATTTCCGGCATTAATCTGGTTTAATGAGGCTGGAGGTGTTTGCTAAATGGATCTTTAGGATCAATACGAGTTTCCATCAGCTTTCTGCGTCTCATATGAAGAAATGAAATCGAAACATTGTTTAGAAATGCTTCAGCAATTAAATGTAACCTTCCAAAGCGAACCCAAAGATCGACTTCTAGCATTATCAAATCCATAATTTCACAGCAACCACCCTTTAGTTTCAGGTTCCAAAAATAACAGCCAAAAAGGAATTACGCAGCTCAAAAATCAACTGAATGCATTCAACATGCACCCGACGGTCACTTTAAAACAGAAAGTGATAGCACGAATGTCGACAACAAGCTGCCACTTCAGCTCAAGCAGGAACTGAACTGATATTGTCTGTGAAAGGGGCAAACAATTGGTCAAAACAGGTGTACATGAGCGGTCCCTCTCTTCTCAAAAATAAGCAGAATGAGAACTGTGGTGACATGAGGTTTATGTACACCAAATAAATCATCTATCTATTGGCCCCAGACAAATGACGACACAGAGCTGATAACCACAAACATCGTGTGAAATACACAAAATAAAATATAGTTTTTTCTACAAAATATGAGGTTGGAATACATAATGAAGGATTTTACATAAAGGTTTTTATATGTGACCCTGTACCACAAAACCAATTTTTTGACATTGAGATTTTATATCATCTTAAGCTGAATAAATAAGCTTTCTGTCGATGTATGGTTCTTAGGATAGGACATTTGACTGAGATACAACTTTTGAAAATGTGGAATCTTAGGGTGTAAAAAAATCTAAATATTGAGAAAATCGCCTCTAAAATTGGCTATCAGAGTCGCTGTAGCAGGCCGTTGCTAAAAAGAAACAGGTTTGTTTTACACTCTCTATTGGCTTACGCTGCAAAGACAAACAGACATGCTACATATAATTGGTTTGGTGGTTCAGTGTCACGTATAGGTAAAATGTTAATTCTGTGTGTAAATGGATAGGGTAGCAGTTAACAATAAGGTCGTATTTGTTAACATTTCGCAAAAGCTTGATTAACATGAACCAGCAATGAACATTATGGTTTGATTATTGTTCGACAAGTTCATTTTTATCCTACAGTATATTTGTGTTGCAGTCTATCACAATATTTCAGAATAACATAATTAACCTCGCTAATGGATCCACTTCATGGATGTATCTAGATAAGCAGATGGTTTCACATCCGCCGGGGGTACCTTGCTGTTTTCCAATGAGGCTTGTAATGAGCGAGCTGCAAGATCTCACAATCATAAACCCATGCTTCCTTTGCACATTTATCTGAATCATTCGATGCTCATACTAAAACCTTTATCTCACCTTCCTAGTCCCACTTTTCCACAATCCTCAGTCCTGATTAACAGTTTCTTTCTAAAATCCTTCTCAAGTCTATGAAGTCACGGCGTTTAGATGGTTAAGGAAAGCATTATCAGATCTTTTTGACCATGTGGCCTGATTTACTCTCAGCACCATCTCAATGCTATTCTTGAGAAGAACACATTAAAAACAGAAACAAACTATAAGTTGCAAGCGAGAAAGTGACAGCACACTTGTAATTTTGATATTCATATGCATGTTGACAATCTGTTGACATTGATCTGAATGTAAAAAAAAAGAAGAGCTAAATAGATTTTAATTACAGAACTTTGTTAGATTTCCCAGGTGTTCATAAGAGACCTATTACTGAATGTTTTTTTTGTTCTCCTTTCTCACAGTTTCAAGCGACAGTTGCCTTGGTGATATATAAAAAGGTTTATTAAATTATATGACAACATTAGCACACAATGTGGCATTCAGACATTATATTAACAAAAAGCCTAGAAAATGTCATGAAACCAAGGTGTCTGCCCTGAACAAAACCTATGGGAACATTATCATATCTTAAGCTTGGATACAACTTGTCTTTCTCCTTTGTATAATCTCCCTAAATGGCACAAACTGAGACAGGACCATCACTTGTACCCCCTAAAAAGCAGCATAACGCCCTGCCAATACGGTCAGTGATCTAAAAGAACCAGACACAACAACATGAAGTGAGGTATCTATAGATGCTAAACGTCTATTTTAAAAACTCTTACCCCACCACTGGGTTTTGATCATTTCAATAACAACATCTGCTCCAAAACCACAGCAGGAACTTCAAACTGTGTTGACTTCATCTACTTTTCAAAGATTACTTCTTACAACACGGGTTCCTTTTTGTCAGTTCCTTTGTGTCTCACGCTTTGATTTTGACTTTCAAGAATCTTTTGGTGCAGACGGTATAGACTGAATATCGAGTATCTTTGCTTTTACCACTTTCCTTGATCTCTTATGTGTGTATTGCTGCCATAGCTCACAATGAAAGCAGAATTCTTTTAATCCATCAAAAAATCTGCCTGGTGTGGAACATCAATAGTCTCTGTCATCGTTCTTCCTTTATCTTAAAATCAACAGTGTTGTTTTCACCGTTTACTGGTAGTAATTCCATCTGACAGGACACATTTCCTTATTAAAGTGTGTTATGCACATTTCATCTCTCTTTTAATGTTACCATATATTTGTATTCATTTTTTTAACCTGTTGGTAGGTCTACTCCAAGAGCGTGATGCTAGCAACAGCAAGGTTATTGGTTTGAAATTTTCAGGTTTTTTTTACAGATTTTCTACGTATATTGTTTAAAAACTGTCATTTTAAGGAATTGTACATACAGATTTTTCATGCGATTTAATAAAAATAGTCAAATAAATTAAAATGACGCAAATTTGTACACAAAAAACGGGGGAAACTTTTAGGGAAGTTTTTTTCTGCCGGAAAAGTTCAGTTTTTTTAGGGGATTTTTTACGTGGCAGACAGTATAAAATGTTTCTTGAATGGTCCGTAGGTCACTTTGTAAAACATCTGCCAAATGCAAACTGTATATGTAAATATATAAAAGAAGGTCTATTTATACTGAACATATGAACTGAACATCCAGACCAACTTATGCTCTCAGGAAAAACCACATATCATTCGACTGGTTTAAAAACAGGGCAGGGCAAGGCTTGCTTGACGGAAAAATGCAAAATAAAATTTGTCTTTCAAATGAGGGCTACGGTACATCTATTAATAGTCAACATAAACTTTTTTTATGTGACAATGAGTTTTAGAGGCAGGGTGTCCGATTTTCTTAGCCGTTTGTTCATGTTCCAATCCCAAAACAAACACACCCCTACCCACATCTTTCGCTTTCGTCAGTGCTCGGCTTGACTAATGTCCGTCCTGTGCACTGTGCACTTCACTGCTGATTCGCCACAAGGTTGTTTTGGTACTCGGCCCGACTAAGTTGTCCAAAAGCGTAATTCGGAAACCCGTCTTTAAGTGAAATAGAGAAATGATGTATGACGAGACGAAACTATCAATCACGAATGGATTATATTGTGAAAAGTGGGCTTTCCATATCACTGCACTGTTTGCTAAAATAGCAAATGTATAAGAAATGTCAAATGAATGAAAAGATGCAAATGAGCACTTATTGCATTTTGATTAAATATTATGAAGACCACAGTATAGTTTAAATATGCACAATAACTATTGGTGACGCCATGCTGCCTTAATTAATAAAAGACACGACAAAACATCAAGCTTTGTGTTTGGCAAACTCAATATTGCAATAATGGAGAAATGCACTGTAGCAGAACACCCTGAATCTAGCAGACAATGGAGAAGATTAATGTCTGTAAACCTCTTTCTTGACCTTAGAATCCGTCACGTTCTTTCTGTGTCTGTCTGCGCTTCATTCAGTTAAACAGTGCCATTGCTGGTGTATGTGGCAGATGTGTCCAGTTGTTTTGTCTACCGCTGTCTGTCTGTCATCCAGTCCTGACACAAAGAATCAGTCTCTGATAAGAAACGTACACAGGTGACTTAAACTACATCCAGATCCATGAACCAGCTGCTACAGAGATCTTCTAATAACCTTAAAGGGAAACTCCTCAAAAAACATGAAACATTTAAAACATGTAAACATTTGTTGTTAAAAAATGAATATGAACATATTATTTTCTAAATAGTATATAGATCTGCAAAAATTACATCTTCTTGTTATTTCGACCAACTTGGTCCTGATTCAATTTACAGAAAATAAACGCAAATAGGAAACAATATTTTTATTGGGACTAACAAATGAATCTATGTAGTACTGTATATGCATCGATGCATCTCAGGTTTTCAATAACAACGTGGAAAAATAAAAGCTGCCTTAATAT